>JAAXCT010002962.1:0-49583 GCA_012490785.1 Eragrostis nindensis | reverse complement strand
GACGATGCCTTCTATGGGCTCCAGTTGGGACTCCTCTTGTTAGCTCTCTTTGCCATGGTTCTGGTGGTCCCCGTGCTCATATGCATCGGGATCTCCGAAGCGATCGACCGCCTGCGACGCCACGCCGCCGCCGCAGCAGCAGCGGCAGCGTGACGCGTCGGTGTTGTCCGTCGAGCAGGTGCTGGAGAGCATACCGGACATACCCGGTGCTGCAGGATCAGGAGGCGGCGATGCCGACGACCGTGTCACGTGCGTGATATGGCAGACGACTACCTAATCAACAAGTAGATCAGGCCAACCGATCGAAGTCGACTTTGTGGCTTTGACATGCTATTTAGTCACTCCTCTCGTTGAGACCAGAGACGCGTGTGTCCGTCGACATATGACGGTCTCGCTCCGGCCTGTGTCGATCATTTGTCATCTTTTTGTGAACAAGTTTCAGATTTGAAAATTGAAGGAATTTCAGTTGCACGTCAAACTTAATTTAGGAATTCATTCATACTTGCTGATGCTGTAGCGCCTTTACACAATGTGGGCGGTTGTTATCCTGCTTTTGACACAGGCCAAAACAGAGCAGAGAGGCTGAAACATATCATATCGCTTCCATTCTATTGCTGCCCTGCAGCAAATTAAGCAGCACCCCATATGAAAGCACAACGAGACATCATGAAAGAGTTAAAGTAAAATGATGGAGAACTAAAATCACAGTAAGAACATTCCTTTATAAACAAAAGGAAATTGCTGCAAGAACAGATTACAGCAGTATTGGGACTCAAGAACAAACAGATAAAAGAATCACGGCAGTATCGGGACACTGTCTACGTCAAATCAAACATCGGACCTGCCACATGCATGCACACGCGTCCAGGCGACCGGATTGACCGTCAGTCAGTGCCGCGACGGCGGAGCGCAGTTGTTGTGCACGTCGTTCGAGTGGCAGGAGACCCTGGCCGAGTCCGCACCGGCCGCCTTCCCCGCCAGAAGCCGCCGCGGCATCTTCACCGCTGTCGCGCCAATCAGCAACCGCGCCCCAGTTTCTTCCCTCGCCGGAGGGGTCGGGCGCTGCGACACGGCACCGTCAGCACCGCCCACCGCGGCGGCGGCGGCCGTTTCATCCCTTGCGGTCCCTGCACCCGCGTCGTGCCCGCGCGGTTCGTCGCCGTGGAGTGCCAGAGACATGGACGCTGCTGCGGGCTTGTGTGCGAGAACGAGGCAAGTGAGAGCAAACACGAGGATGAACGCGAGCTTGCGCGGCGCCATCAGGCCACACGGCGGTCAAGGTGACCGATCGTCCGCGCCGCTGCCGGGCCCTCGGTGGTTTCAGGAACTCCTCGACCTCGAGTCTTCTTTAAGAACTATCTTAGCTATGGCTAGCTTATAATCGAGCTATGAACTGGTGAAAACGATGTTGCTGAGCTTTGCAACGGAGTATGTGAGGTTTATAAGGAGGTACAGCTCCGTACTCGACACGAAGCGACGGTGCAATGAACAGGAAACTCGGGTCACTCCCCCCGCGTTAACGTAACATGCCGATGATCAAGGAGTGTGAACAGTTGAAACAGTGGGTCGGCACGCGGCAGTCCACAAGCAAATCGTGACTTTGCTTGCGGAAGTTACCGTGCAGCACGTAGCATCTAAACGTGGCGAACTTGTCGGTGCTTAATGCTCAAAGTATAGTTTGTAAAGATATGCATGCAGGTAGTGTATTCAGTTACTAGTTTACAAGCATCGTATATACTCTACTCCAGTAGCGTAGACCTTGAAGTGAAGATTCTTCCGAGCGAACTGAATATTCCATGCGCATGCGCACGCGCACGAGGGGTGGTTGGTTTCTGTACTGGAAATTGCGAACGAACTAGAGGAATCTCCGTGACTGCCGCAATTTGACCCGATGACGGAGTATATGCGTTGCGTGCTCGTGAAGCCATACCACAGGTTCGCTTTTTGAGTGCTGGCATTAGTTTCGCACGAGCAGGGGCCGAGACGTGGAGAAATTCATTGATGGGAGAGACCGAGCATCTTCGCGCGTCAACCCTGTGCAATCCAAAAAAAAAAACGTGCATGGCTGAGTTAGTAATCACTAGGTGAGTGCCCATGTGTTGTTAGGGGTGCCGAAAATTTCACAAAGCTACAATGCATATGTATTACATAACGAGAAATAGAATCAATAAGCGAGTCATGGATGCATACGGTTTCAAGTGCATGCATGGCAACCTCAAATCAATCACAGCCACACGAGTCGTGGATGCATGCAACATTGAGTCAACAACCGTTAGTTGCAACTTAATAAAAGGTGTAGTTGCGTCTCTCCAAGCCACACGAGTGACTACATGCATGCCACATTGACTAAACAAGCAACAAACTTGACTGATATCACTCTATATATAATCCCACGCCACTCTTGCCACTCAAACTATCGTACAATTGTGACTCAAAATACTTTTGCAAAGCATTTAAGTCTCCTGATCACCTCAACTCACACAGCTGCCCAATATCTCTCCAGATAATCGGTGAGTTTGATTGGCCATAAACTTTCATATGGTGTTATTATTTTGTTTTTATTCCAATCATTGTTATTTCAAGGCACACATGGCTTTCGCGACTGCTAATTTTGGCACTGGATGATGCATTGAGCCGTCCAGATGGCTCATATGTCGACGTGATAGCTGTTGTTGCCCGTGTAGGGCCTCTTGACAACCAGACCCACTTTCCTCATGGATTTAGAGAGCTCGCTCTAAAAGACGATGAGTATGTTTCAAACTATATATTATTATTATCAAAAATATCTCTACACATTTTGATTTCTATCAACTTTATAATTATTTATGTATGTTATGTAGTCGGATTGCATTTCTGCGTGTGTTCACTGATCAAGATGGCGCTAACCGCGATTTGTTAACAGCAACACCCGCTACTATTAACAAATCGTGGTTAACGTCATCTTGTTGATCGGTGAACAGACGCAGGAATGCAATCCGACTACAGAACATACATAAATAATTAAAAGTTAATGGAAATCAAAATGTGTAGAGATATTTCTTGATAATAATAGTTTGAAACATACTCATCGTCTTTTAGAGCGAGCTCCCTAAATCCATGAGGAAAGTGGGTCTGGTTGTCAAGAGGCCCTAAAGGGCAACAACATCTATCACGTTGACATACGAGCCATCTGGACGGCTCAATGCATCATCCAGTGCCATAAAATTAGCAGTCGCAAAAGCCATGTGTGCCTTGTAATAACAATGATTGGAATAAAAACAAAATAATAACACCATATGAAAATTTATGGCCAATCAAACTCACTGATTACCTGGAGAGATATAGGGCAGTTGTGTGAGTTGAGTGACGATTAGGAGACTTAAATGCTTTGCAAGAGTATTTTGAGTCACAATTGTACGATAGTTTGAGTGGCAAGAACGGCGTGAGATTATATATAGAGTGATATCAGTCAAGTTTGTTGCTTGTTCAGTCAATATGGCATGCATGTAGGCACTTGTGTGGCTTGGAGTGAGAGACGCAACTACACCTTATATTAAGTTGCAACTAACGGTTGTTGACTCAATGCTGCATGCATCCATGACTCGTGTGGCTAAGAGTGACTTGAGGTTGCCATGCATGCACTTGGAACCGTATGCATCCATGACTCGGTTATTGATTCGATTCCTCGTTATGTAATACATATGCATTGTTGCTTTGTGAAATTTTCGACACCCTGGCAATGCACGGGCACTAACCTAGTGATGCAAAATTAATTTTCTGCCCTATAAACACTAAAGAATACAGTTTCATACAACGAAAACGAGTGCACCTAAAGCAGATATGCAAAGAAACTGAGTGCAAAAAGTCAGTTCACGAGGATAAACAGTCCTGTGCGGAATTCATCCTGATTGCAGTAACTGAAATTAGTATGGCAACTACACAGGCTCTATCATCACGTCGCCGCCTTCCTGAATGTATGACTGAACAGGTACTATTGCACGTCCGACAATGGAGTAAAGCAATTCACCAAGTGCATATCGAATTATCGATCAACTGGGAAACACAGGATGCCATTGTTGTTCATGAGAGTTACCTGTTCACGCGCGGGCTTGCTATCCGGCTTCCCGGCGGGCTCGCCGCTGTCGCCACCCTTCATCCGCCGCCGGCGCCTCCTCCTCCTCCTCCTCGGCGGTGCCTCTCGCCTCCTGCCGATGCCGAGCGACCTGCCCTCCGCCTCTCGCCAAACTACGAAAGCAACTGAGGGCGGGGCGATTTTATAAGGGAACCCGGCCGGTCAAAGTCCTCCACAGACGTCGTGGGGGTGGTGCTTGATAGCGAACGTCTTCCTCACGTCTCGCTGGGTACGACCCGTCCTTCGGCAGGCCAAGTCCACGACGCCAACGACGCTCCCGCGCCGCCAGATCGCGCACAACTCGCGCATGCATCGCACGCTTCCGTTCTGTGCGCGTAGGGTTAGGAGCTTCCGTTATACTGCTGCTGCTGCATCTGTTGTACATGATCAATACAGAGAGGTGTGGTTGGTTCTTGTGTGTTTTCCTCTCTCGCCACTTCTCTCCCTCGTTCGGTGCTTGACCGAAATTTGAACGGTGCTCAAGGGGAGGCGGGAAGAAGGAATTGTCGACGATTGTTGCGCTGAGAAAGGATGCTGCGGGGATGCATTGGCCATGGTGACTGGTGACGAGCAACAGCTAACAGCGAACTCCACGCCGAGGAGCACGCACGAGGTCACGAGGTCGCAAAGTTTCCTGGCCGTACTGGCTTCTATATTCGTGAGCAGGCACGCAACAGAAGTCCCGTTTTTCAGTTATCTTGGACGAGGTAGTCGTACGTACGTTGAACATGTTGTTAGATCCCTCGAACCGCGGGTGAGGTGAAACGGCACACACACCATCTCCACAGCGCCCACGGCACCCGTGGCAAGAGCAAGAGCGGCGCCGGGGGCTCGACCACACCCGACCGTGCAGGCGAAGAGCGGTCAGGAGAGTCGTCAGCCTGTAATCAGCACAGCACATCCGCCTTGATCAGCGTGCGCAGGTCCAACGTTGCTGGTACGAGTCAAGCGTGCGCACGCCCGTCGCAGGCCCAAGCGCGTCCGTCCGCCTCTGCCTACAAATCGAAACATGAAGGTCCTCTGATAGCACACACGCGCATGGTTGTTCGCTCCTGTATTTATCAAAAACCTGAACGTAGCGAACCGAACCCCCAACGCGTGTGTGCCCTAGCGAATTTTGTCCATATGAAACCAAAGCGTGTTGACAGACCGACACGTAAAGGCTATTTTTTGTCCATATGAAACCAAAAAAAACGTAAAGGCTATTTTTTGTCCATATGAAACCAAAGCGTGTTGCACGGAAGGGCAATAGACTAGCTAGCTAGCAGCTAAAGAACACTTCCGGCCGCGTACGTGATGAGCAGTCCCGACGAGGCGAAGGCTCCGGCGTCCGGTAGCGTCGTGTCGGCGTCGATGCGTATGAGGCGTGAGGCGAGGGCAGCGGCGTTCAGGAAGTTGACGTGGGACGAGCGGAAGCTGGTGTTCGCTCGGAACAAGGCCGTGACGCGGTGCCTGGTGGACACCCACCGGAGGCGAGGAGGCGGCGGCAGGAGGACCCGTTCAGCGTTGATGTTAGCTCCACACCAGAGTGGAGGGCGGCGTTGGCGCGGCTCCTCGACGCCTACCCGCTCCCAGACGCCATGCTGCAGGTTGGAGACTGCATGCTGAAATACACTTTACCGAATGCCGATGCAGATTGATTTCGATCTGCGTCTCGTTGCCACTTTAAGTTTTTTTTTTTTACTATATATGTATCCACTATCAGAAACATTTATGTAATGTAACTCGGCGTGTGTCTAGTTTGTGAACCATAGGATGCGTATCACTTTCAAGTGTCCCGATGCTCTCGGGCTCTTGCCACTTAGGAACGATAGTTAAGTTTTATCTGTATTAGAAATATAAATAAATATATTCGCGGAGTAATCACACATGAGATCGATGCATGATACATGATGACATTCAGTTTGTACTACACATATATACTACTACCCTTCCTCCGCACGTGGAAGCACTACTTCGTCTCTACGTACGTTGTGTGCCGGCTTCTTGCAGGAGAAGAACCTATACCAGCAGCAGGGCCTAGCACTGCTTAGCTAGCCGTGGCGGCCTGGCGGGCAGGGCACGAAGTTGGAGGTACAAGAAGCTCCAGAAGAGCCCTCCTTCACGACGCCCAGCATCCTGCGCGCTGTTTTCACCAAACTCGCTGCCGACTCGAACGCCGGCGTGCGGTGGCCGTCGTCGCCGGCACCGCTCCGTTGCGAGCCGGCACCGCCACCAGCAGCAGCGCTGCATGGTGGAGCAGTTGCTGCAGGCGACGTGAAGGCAGACGGCGACGCGCCTGAACCCGCCGTCTCGCGAACCTGCACGGCGCCGTGGCCAGCAAGAAGCTTGGCTTCGCTGCGCATCTCCGGCGGAAGCGCGCGCGCCGCTCTGGCCGGGGACCTTGTGCCCGGCGTAGCCGAGCACCCGGTCGGCCCGTGCAGGCAGATCAGCGAGGCGAGGAGAAGGGCTGCTACAAGTATCGCCTTGCTGTTGTAGTTGCAGCTGGACAGCTCCATCGTCAGGCTCTAGCCAATGTAGCCAATATCTGCGTATTTCAGGATTGATACGAGAGCTAGCTAGCTAGTTGGAGCTTGAGCTTTGATGGGACGCGGTGGGGGTGGTGAGTATTAGGCATGGATCGGGTGGTATTTGTACATGTTTGGCGCCCAACAATGCGAAATTTCGCAAGAAATTTGCAGGGAATGTGTAGTGCAACTTCTGCTGGAGTTTTCTAAACAGGAACAGAGCACGTACACATGCAGCACACCACACTATGCCGTGTCAGTAGTAGTAACTTGTGATTACGCTACATCAATGAGACAAAGATCTTATTAATGGCAACGAACAAAAGGGACAGAGAAAAAGATGGAGTAAACTGGTGTAGTCAAATGGAAGGAACGCGTTGCATCTTGATGCTACAAGGTGCGGCGGAATATTCATAATTAGCTGCACTTTGCGCTCGCGAGGAACAAGGAGGGCCAGAGAAGTGATGCACAAAGTTCATACTGGTACGACTCTCTGAGATTCTAAAAACTCAAAAGTGGTTGTCCAAGAAATTGCGCTGCGTCTGGTCCATCGGCCCACGGCTCACGGACGACAAAACCCGACAATTTAGCGGCATGGAACTTCTCAGAAATCCTAACGGTGAACTGAACACAATCTCTGCATGTACCTGCTCCACTTGAACTCATAAGTGATTACGATTCTCAACCACAGAACGTGCTGGCTTTCCAACAGCGAGTAGCTTTCCATAGTAGTACTTGCCGGAAGAAGTCATGCGCAATGCGCGTTTCCAATGCAAACAAAACGGCATGAATTGCGTGGAAGCAGTATGATACTTGTCGTGGAAGCTAGAGAAGGATCGTGTAAAAAAAAAAAATGGGCATTTGCAAAGGTTCTGTTTTGGTTCGTATCTGAAATGGTCTGTTTTCGTTTTTGTTGCAAAGGTCCTGTTTTCAGCGAAACGGATCGTTTTCTTGCAATGAAACAGGACCGTTTTTGCACGAGTTTCAACCGAAAACAGCCGATTTTATAATTAGAGTTGACCAGGACTTGTTTTGCAATTGTCCAAAAAAAAAACTACGCATTTCGGCTTTGTAATGCGAGAAAGCAGCGTTCGCAGAGTATCTTAACAGATGTTCAGTTCCAGCTTGCATGTGACTTGACTTCACCCGTATCTTACTTGAGACGCGAAATCAGGATTTGCAACCTGCATTCCCAACACATTTCTTCGCATTAATCCTTCAATAACTAGTTCTTGCTTCAATCTGATGAACATAAACTATGTGCAATAACCAGTTGATACAAACAAATTTGATTACGATTGTTGTATTGATATGTTTTCAGCAGCATGCGCAACAATATGCATAACACGACACTATCCTGGTCAAAGACAATTGTCTTTCAGCATAGGTACTATAATAAAAGCATGTGATGCTCCCTTTCCAACAAAAATTACAAAGAAATTATAAGGAACCAAAATAAATAATAAATAAAATTAGTTAGAATCAGTAAAGTAACTACTTTAGTCGGAAGCCAAAGTAAGGTAGTGTTCTCTTCAATCTACCATTTCGTGCTCTGACAATGGAAGCTTACGAACTGGCCGGATTCACATCAGACGCACTCTAACACAATCCGGTTCCCGAGTTCTCACAATATTAAGAATAAGAAATTAGACACAAGTACACAAGTAAAGAATCCCCAAGTTAGAAATTTACCAGAACAAACTGTTCTAAAACTCAACGAGACAAACAAAAGGTTAAACCAGAGATAATGGACATTAAGGTTCTGAGATAAAGGTAAACCAGAGATAAAGTTCTTGAGCTTTCTATCCAAATTCGGGCCAGACATTCATTTCCTAGGTGTTCCTAGGCTTACTCTTTGTTACTACATATTGTATGCAAGTAGTGATCAAGAGGGTCTGCTATCCATATGGCTACAAAGTGATTCTATCTAGAACTCTTACAAGGTGTTTGGGCTGTAGACTTGCGGTGGACGGGGGTGGTGGCAGTTCTTCATTCTTCATGTCATACTCTGACAACAAATGGTTCTGTGGAGCTGCGGGGCTATCAGAAAAGAAAATAAGTAGCCATATATATTAAATCAAAATATGACCATGCAGGCCAATTTTGAGACGGTCAGATTGTGAGTTACTAAAATCCCTTTCAAGTCATTTTCAACCAGAAGCCAAAAAAAAAAACAACAAAAACCCCAGCATGTCTTCAGTCTAACCTTCTTGATGTTTAGAACAATGTTAAATATACAGTTAACGAGGCTATGAGCAGGTAGGATGCCCTCAAGTCCTTTACTAATAAATACCAGATCAATGAAATTGAAATTGGTGCGTGAGTTAAGTTCTTACTTCACTGTCTCCATGAGATTTTCTAAATATGTAACATCTTTTGTTTTCGGAGGCTTATCTTCAACCTGAGCAGGGAACAACCCATAGTGAGAATCCAACTAAACTAAGAAAAGGCACATATAATACATCATTTGTTACACAAAGATAATGCAGATAAGTTCATGAAATATGTGCAAGCAATCGTACTACTGCATAAAAATGCTTAAACATACTATTGCAAAAAAGAAGTTTAATTGTACTGTTGAATCAAAAGATTTAAGTTGTTCTAATTTGTCAAATTCATACTTGCAGTAGAACTGAACTACAGAGTGTAAACAAAAATAGTTAACTCCTTAACACATGTTGTACATTACACATTTAAGCAAAGAAAAAAATCTGTCAGAACACAATGATTATGAAGATTGCTATCAAAGAACAAAGTAAAACTGAGCTTTAGATCACTAACTTTTGAAGATAATCACAGTTCTCCTCAGAGAAAAACTGGAAGAGTTCAAGGGTTCCTTCTAGTCCATATTCCTGTCAAAGAACATGTCTTTCAGAAAATCCAAACACATTTAGTTATGTACATTGCACTAGAATCAAAATAGGTTAGGTATACTGTTACATACTCTGTGGAACGCTCCATTTACAGAAATCTCTGCTATGGGTAACCCAAAATTGGGGCCATCATATTGTCACAAAACAGTGGTCTGTAGTCTTCATGCTTAGTACTACTTGAGGGATGTTGTGCTGGTGACACAATCGTAAGCTGTTCTTCTGACTTGGACAATGCTTTGATCTTAGCCTGTCAACAAAACAACAGGGTTGTTGAAACATGCCTACAAACTGACATTCACATAAAATCGAAATAAGGAAACAAGAATACTCCGAATTACAGGAATGCTAAATATGCTTCCAGGCTTGCAAATAGTGAATGACAGAAAGGGACAGTGCTGGACCTAAATCACACTGGGTGAATCTCAGAACTGAAATGGAATACAAATGGCAGACCTACTTACTGATCGATCATCCAGCAGTCGAACACAAACAAATGTGTAACAGATTCATTCAATTGCATATGAAAACTGGAATGAGCAAATCAGAACATTTGACGTGTTGAGCTCATCAGCGTGTACTAGGAAGCTGAACTTAACAGACACGGGCACTAGGGAATCTTGACTCAAAACGATCTAAACAGCTGGAACAACTAGCAGCTAGCTTCTTACCTTGGCATCTTTGATTCGCCTGGAAATGTCCGACAGCTTCTCGCGCTCCTCGGCCGTCTGAGACGAGCACAACCAATAATCATTTAGCAAAAGAACCTTGAATTTCAGCGGACGGAGAGAGAGTAAAGGGGACTCTGAAGTTCGAGCGACGAGAGGGGATGGTGGCACGCACTCGCTTGGAGACGGCGTCGAAGACCTGGTCCGCGGCGGCCTGCAGGTCGAGGAGGGCGCGGCCGAGGTCGCCGTACCCGGCGGCGTGGGCTTCCCGGCGCCGGCCACCGTCCTCCGACACCCGCAGCATCTCTCGTCCCCTTTCTAGCTTTCCGACGATAACCGTGTCACGCAAAAGGGGCTCGAAGCCTTGTGGCCCGATAAGCAAGCCGCGACAGGCCGAAGCCTCCTCACACGTCCTAACCTTACCCAATTTGGGCAATGCCGGCCCAGTACTATGCACGCGGCCCGCTGAACGCCGGCGTTGTTTCACTCCGGCGACTCGTTGATCGGATCGGATTGATTGGGTGCTGTTTCATCTTGGACGCTGGGAACGGGATGGATAGTCCGGCCGAGGCGGCGCCATCGTCGAAGCAAAGATGCTTCTGGCGTCGTGCTCACGGTACAAGTTTCTCTCTGCTGAATTGATTTCACGAGCTTTTTTCCCAAGATCTCTACAATCTCGGAGACGTAGGTTAAAGCGGGCACAGATCCTCTATTGATTTGGAGCACGGCTTTGTGGTGTGCTGCCGAAGGAACGAACGTGGTACGAGCTAACCAAAACAAGAAAGACGTGGGCAGATGCGTGCAAAGTTGTAGTAGACTTGAGAGAGAATCAATTGTGTTTGGTCGGTTCAATCACACTAAAGACCGTCTAGAACATCTCAAACTAACTTTGTTTTCCTTTCGAATTTGTTTCCTCCCTGCTCACGCGAAGCACAAGCTAGGTGCAATGAAAAGTAGGCAAAATGGCGATTTTTTTTTTTCGAAACAAAATGCCGCTGGAACGAGAATCACCCTGCAGCGTAGACTCTCTCTAGAAGTGGACCGACCGTACCCAAGCTTCCACGCTGTCCGGGTCCAAATCGGTTCGGTCCACGCGAACAAACGCCGTCAGACCAGGAAAATTAGCACAGAACACACTCCATTATATGGTTTCCGTGCTACGTTCTCCATTCTCTGCAGGGTTGTGTCGCAATCGAGACTCGAGCAATTGGGGGCAAAACATACTAGTAGCATCCGCTTACGAAGGAGCTTCTGACCAAACCAAAAAATTTGGCAGGATGGCATGGCAAAAGACGAGAGATATAAAGCGAAAACCGGAAGCAGTGACGTTTGAACTCCCAGAGCCCAACGAGCCGGCAAATGTCTCAACTCCACGCCATCTCAATCGCTGACCATTGTGTTGTGCCATCGGACCGGAACCATTTTGCTCCTGCAACTACCGGTCTGCAACCACCACTGGGCGCGTGCGTATGCGTAGTGGCGCGGCCGTGGCGACGACGCGCATCGCGGCCGGCATCGCCATCTGCCGGTCGTTGCGGGCACACAAGTCACAAGCCACAACAAAGACACGCGCCACGCGACTCGTCCCCTTCCTCTCCGCTCGCCGACACCGCGGCGCAAAGCCCACGACCGCCAACCAAAGCGACGACGCGCGCCCCCACCCCTCCGCGCCTGCGGCTCGCTTCGCTTTTACCCACCTTTCTCCCTCGGAATCGCCGCCGCATTCCGCGCCGCCGCCGCCTGAGATCCGTTCCCGCCATGGAGGTGAGCTCCGACTCAACTGTCTCTACTTGCTGTTGGCCTGTTGCTGTCTTGGTGGTGGGTTCTTCCGCGGGGGAGGGGCGGCTTTAGTTGCTGAATGCAGTTCGCGTCAGTTAAATCGTGATGGAGCGCCGAAGCCTCGGGTTGGGGGGAGTGGATGGCAGCTGGAGTTTTCCCTGCGACGAATTTTTGCTTTGCTTTGGTTCGGGGGGTTTTCCGCCGCGGTGGTGACCGGCGTTCAGCGAGTTCCCCGCGGCAGCATTGCCTCTGTTTGTTATGCTGGTCTCAGATTTCTGGCAAAATCCACACTTCCGAATGCCTAAGCTATCTCCTCTCCGGTAGGCCGACGGCCACAACGCTAACAAGTTCTGGATGCAAAGCTAGGGGCTCTGACCTGGGCGGATTGGTCTGCTAGCTGTTGAATTCTGGTGTTGTGCTGTGTTTGGTTGATGGTGTGTGGGTTAGGCAGCTGCAGGTTGAACTTTTCCAGTTCGTTAACAAGGGGATGCTAGATCTGATCTTCAGCTTCTCTGTCTCTTGTTGGGGATGCTCCCTTTCACAATTCGTGCAAAGCGATGGCAAATCGATGGTTGTTGCAATGGTAGTGGATACTAAGTAGTACTCCAAATAATTGCATTTCTTAGTGGCCCCATTTGTTTATAGATTGCGAAAAAAATAATTTGTTGTGTGATATGCTCTGACTTGTCATATTACTCTTTTTTATGAGACCTAATTATTAGTAGTACTCTTTTGTTTCGGTCCTTTCTTTGTGCTTTTTGGGGTTTGTCAGCTTAATGAATGTTGTTGTTGTTAACTTTTGCATTTATAGGAAAATTAATTCCTTCTGGATCCTGGTACAGTGACAGCTGGTAACCTGTTTCACATTACCTGGCTATCCTGGAGTAGTAATATTAGCATGATAATTGTCGAAACATGTGGATCATGACGGTGTAGATGGATCTATGCCTTCCTCTACACTGTGTTCATCACACTACAAATTCTTTTTGCTTACTTAAACTCATTGTCTCTTGGACCTTGTCCTGTTTGTGAGAACTAATCAAATAACCAACTGATTCAGTTTGTTTGTTGATTCATAAGCTCCAATGACTACGCTAATGATTGAATAATACAAACTTGATCCGTATACGATTCGTATTTGTGGGCTCGTTGTCACTCATCAAAATTTGTTTTAAGATTTGAAATAAAAGAATTGTTTTAAGAACCAAATCTCGGCATGCATTCATTGCTGCATTTTGTTTTAAGAACTCACCTAGTATATTACATAAGTTGCACGACTATCCCCCGCTTTAATTTTACGGTATCAACGCTTAGATCAACTGGACATAGCTGAAGCAGCTATCTATGTTATCTTATATAATTGATTGTGAACTTGCGAGTACATCATTCAGTGCACGTTCGTTTATTGCATAGAGAGCTGTTGAGGATACACAGGTGCATATGAGGCGTCCAACTAATTACACTTTCGGTGAAACATTTTCCGAGAATATTTTTTTTCCTTTTCAAAATGCTTGCTCCTTCATGACATTCTTGTTGTTTTGCTTCAGTACATCATTTGCGAAGAACTCTATTCAATATGTTCTCCCATGCTAAAGGCCTTTGCGAACATTCGGTGATTTCTATAAAATATAAAATAACATCGTGAACCCTCTACCTGAAATGGGCACAAAAAATCCAGTGATATAGATTATTTTCTGTCTACTGCATTTTCAGTTTCCTTCTGATCCTTTGCCAAGTTTTTTTTTCCTCCCAATACGCCACCTGCCTCTCCTATCCGACAGCTGTTTCCACACTGCCCTCTCTGGCATTCTGCACAACAGCTATCCTCTCCCCAACCTGGGTGCGTATGTTATAGTAACCACCTTTTAGTAAACCAATCCATTCTATATGACAGCTGCCTGCAATTTATTCTTGTCACTTTTGATGCTTTATTCTGCATAGGATCTAGGTTTGGCTCCTAGAAACTTGGAATATTTGGACTATGGATCATCTGAAATGTGTAATTCTGATGTCACCTAATGGCTAATGCATAACCATTAGAATCATGATATAGCTGTCTCCATCCATCTACCGAGGTCCTAATTACACCAGAAGGTATCTCATCCTATTGCTTTTATTTTTATATTTTTTTTTGCAGGTGAGAACAGTAAAAGTTAGCAACCTTTCCTTAAGCGCTTTGAAAAGAGAGATAACAGAGTTCTTTAGTTTCTCTGGGGATATTGAATATGTTGAAATGCAAAGGTAATTTATCATACTTATTCTATTGAATGGATTTACATTGGGAAAATTGAATAATGTTTCTGAAATATTTTTCTTCTGTCTTGGTCAGTGAATCTGAGTGGTCACAAGTTGCTTATGTCACATTTAAAGATTCACAGGGAGCAGACACTGCAGTTCTTCTCTCGGTATGTCCAAATTCCCGGAAGTCGTTTCTAACCTTAGCCATTTAGTTTTTGTGTTGCACTACGATGGTTTGATTTTTGTTCCATGCTATTTGTTTTCATACATTTGTTTTGGTCCAAGAGACTTCTTCCAACCATTTGAATTCTCATCGACAGGGAGCAACGATTGTTGATCGTGCTGTTGTCATAACTCCAGCTGAGAACTATCAGCTGCCTCCCGAAGCACACAAACAATCATCAGTAAGAATATTTTACATTTCGTGACATGCTCATTACTTAAAGTTACATCAAATTTTAGTGAAACTGTCTCAAGTCTGGTGATCGCTAATATATTAAGTTGCCTCCACAACTAATTAAAGTTACATCAAATTCAGCTGCCTCCACATTTACTTGCTGTAAAGAAAGGATTCAGCATTACAGATAGTGAAGTGTATTCTTGTTAACAATGCATGAAAAATACATAGATTGAAACTCGTCTTTCTTGCGGCTTAGTGAGGCAGACAGTTGATTTGAAACAGCCCAGCATGGCAAAATGAACTGCGTAATTTAGCGGTGTTCAAATTAACTGTAAGGCAAATCTCAGCATACATGATTTGATGATCACTTTGTCCATAATTAATTTTCGGACATAATAGTACTTTCCTTGAATGTGTACTGATACATGAACTCTATGCATGATACAACAAAGGGAGGAAGTTCCTCTACTGAATCTGCAGTCCGGAAAGCAGAAGATGTTGTGAGCAGCATGCTGGCCAAGGGCTTTGTCCTCAGCAAGGATGCTCTCAACTTAGCAAAGTCCTTTGACGAGCGTCACAACATTCTCTCCAATGCTACTGCCACTGTCGCATCTCTAGACCGTCAGTACGGCGTGAGCGAGAAGATCAGTCTCGGGCGAGCCATTGTTGGCAGCAAGGTCAAGGAGGTGGACGAGCGGTATCAGGTGTCAGAACTCACAAAATCTGCTTTGGCTGTTGCTGAGCAGAAAGCTAGCATTGCAAGCTCAGCCATCATGAGTAACCAATATGTCTCAGCTGGTGCATCCTGGCTAACCAGCACATTCGGTATGGTAACCAAGGCAGCTGGTGACATGACCTCGATGGCCAAGGACAAGGTAGATAAGGCTGAAGAGGAGAGAAAAGCGATCATGTGGGAGGAGAGGAACGGGTTGGTGAGCGAGTATGCAAAGATCCATCTTGACGAGCCCTCTTCATGGGAACCCGCAGTCCTTCCTGTTGAATCAGTGGATGAGCAGAGGCTCCAGGCTGTGTGACCCCTCCAGCCATTGTAATTTCTTTTCTCTCTCGCCCTATACATAGATGATTCTTTTTCGCCGCTGCACTGGATCAACTTGAAAATGTTTACCACCTATAGTGTCATGTAAATTTCAGAACTTTGGCCTATAGACCACTGAATCTGGGTGGTCTATTTGTCTCTGCTACTACAGAATGCAACTTCCCTCGAAATACAGCTTCTGATGCTGAGTTTGGAAAGGATACTGAAGTGGTTGCACAGTTTTTGAGTCGGATTCCTTTCTACTCCAGCACTCTGTGCTGCGTGCCTTGCATTACTCCGATGTCACATGTTCAGTGCTTAACCGGTTCCAATGAATCTGCTGGTGAATGTCCCTAAGAAACTCCTGAAGAATCTTTTCTTGTTTACAGCTTAATTCTAAAACCATGCGAGTAGGATGGGACGTTACACTATGTGGCATGCATGTGAAGAAACCATGCCTGGATTATTAATCTTCTGAGAACTAATATATCTGTCACACACGATTTCTTTCGCCTTCTTTCGTCTATAAGTAATTTTACTAAAAATATCTATATCTGCAACTGTGGCCTCTGAGAAATTTTATGTATATACTAGAGAGAGAAAACTCCTAGGCGCCTTGTAGCGCCTGACGTACGCATACGTCTGACAGGTCCCTCGTTCTTAACGGACACCTCCCTAACTCGTGCAATAGTTGCTGGCTATTCGATCGATAATCATGTACTAATTGATTAGTATCTTTGATGTTGCCAATGCTAGTACAAGCTATATGAAGCTTCTCTATTCGCGAGAGAAGGCATTTGTTCACTGGTTACCTGGCATTATGAAATGCCGATGTGGATTTGCTCTAGTGAGGAAAAGAATTGCAACTTGCACGGCACGGATAAGCTTCCTACGTGTATGTACATTGACAGCCGATAAAGTTTGCAGTGATCAAGATCCTAACACGTGTCATTACGATCCAGAGCATAAAATCAAATGTGACAACCATATGACCAATTTGGGTCAAAATTCATTTTAATTTTATTAATGCAGACGGTGTCTGCTGAATTAAGCCTGCGACGGTCACGCCTGACGGCATACGCGCACCACACTCGTTCAAAATTGCGCCACCATCAATCCGTCAAAGTCCTACTCCGTGTGACCATGTTAGTTGATTTACTGGCTACAGCTAGTAGCTATCGGCCTCTCTCTTTCTGTCTATATCCATTTCTTCTTTTCCTGGCTCAGGCAATCCCCGTCTTCGGAAATATCTCTCGGGAATTTAAAACTAAAAATCGCACTTCACTTCAGATAGATTAAAGATGCTTGTGTTCGTCACTGACGGCGCTTACAACCTCCGAGTGTCTCGGGTTAATTGTCGAATCGCATTCAAGATAGCTGATTAACCTCAGATCCTCAGTGCAGTGTGCCACCCTCTAGTAAATACCCCACACCTGTTCTCCACGAACAATATTATTTTGAACAGATGAGTTGCAACCTAGACTCAGGTGAGACACAATAAAAACCAAAACCATGAAGAGTAGTGCAAGAGAGAGTTAGATCCTTCGCGAGTAATACGTTATAGACCTAGCAGAAAAAAATGGTATGCACAAAAACCGAATGATCCAATTCCAAATGGTTTTTGTAGAAAAAAATGGAGATAATATATGTGCGTGTACAAAAACCATTTAGGCTGTTAGACCATGTGCATATATCCAATGATATGCACATGGTCTCATGTCGCGTTTGCTTCAAAAAAAAAAATCTTATTTGAGTACATATCATTTATGTTTTTACCCATGTTATAATTTTAGTACCAGCTATGGATGGTAAATGAAAAATCAAAAAAATTACTCAATGGCCAATCAGTGATATCGCTGCAAAGTACGGCAATACTAGAACTTTGTGATCTCTACGAAGTACGACAATACTATAACTTTGTGACCAGTTTCATCGATCTACCAAGTATAGATTATATAGATAAATGTGCACGCAAGCATAAAAGTAAGTTAAACTGCATTAAAATAGGGCTTCTACATAATATCAGTTCTTTAAAAAATACTTCGTGTCTGGCTATCATATTTCTTGATATAGGTAATAAAGGAGTTTTGCTTTCTTTTTAGTTTCCCATGCATGTTGGAGTCACTTGTAGGCTTGTAGTAATTACGTAGCAGCTTATAGTTATGCCAACTGGTAACATGCATCTGCTTGAAGGGGAAGTTATGGGACAAGTGGACATGGCGCCATAGAATAAGGAATCAAATGATCAATATCAATTAGTAACTAATATAGCCGCCACTCAATACTAAACCGTATTGGGAATGCTAGTATAGTCCAATAGTATTATGCTGATCCTCTTCCGAGCTTACTGGTATATGTCTTTTCTGGCTCCATCATCTGAGTCATGGCTAACAGAACCGACAGCAACCTCTCAGAGCAAATGGCGGTTGATTTTTCAATTATAGTGGTAAAGGAATAAAGATCTTGAGTCATTAGTCGGGGTGGGGGTCAGATTCACCTGCATGAGATGTGAACCCTAAAATATCGTCACTGCATTGTGTTCATCGTTTCCCAGTTGATAGATGCTACTCCTGCTGAAGACGAAGGCATATATACCCAACCTTGCAGGTGAAGTATCTTGACAAGCATCCGAATTCGATGCTAGCCGGGGTCAGTCCTCACACATGCCGAATGAAATTGAATTAACATGTTACTCACGCTTTGTTTCGTTGAAACTCTAGTGGAAATTACCTCTGATTACGTTGCTGCTCCATACTGAACTTTTAAGGAACAGGGCTCTATCTGCATGGTCTTGCAGGTCAGTTTTCAGCGCCACGACCACCTGCGACTTTGCCGAAGTAGCATTCGTGGCGTGCCTCACGGAGCGACACTTGTCACTGACGGCACGCATGGCATGGACGGTGACAGTTTGATTACTTTGATCCTAAACCGTTGAGATCACTGTTAGAGATACGATACGAGATGCAGCCATCGTATCCTATCGAGAAGTCGCTCTCGTCGGAGGAGATGCCGGAGCGACGACTGCGAGTGACTAATTAAGACGTCGTGGAAAGCTCGTTTCCATCTCGATCGGATCAGCCGACGACGATCGAATTCAAGCCGTCAAGTACTATTCTGAGTACCACTAACAGTCAGCTGGACATTGACAGTAAAGGCACGATTTTGTCAGAGAGCATATTCAGCCGTCAAGCGTGTCAAATGGCTGCTTTGTTGTTTGCGTCTCCCTTGGTTAGCCCGCCGGATAAACTGTGCGAAGCTGGCGTCAGCCGTTACCCAAGCACTGTGCTGATTTGTGTGAAATTTTGGGCGTTTTCGTTTCTTTAGGCTTAAATTTAGGCCTGCTAGAATTTTGTTATTTAGAGGTATTAAATAAAGTCTAATTACAAAACTTTTTTTTTGCAGATGTATGAATTTACGATATGAATCTTGACATAGAAGTTGACGGTTTTATTAGCCGATATTTGGCACTTGTCTGTGACCTGATTAATTAGGCTGACCCGATGCCATTTGGAAGCAGAAGTTTTCGCGATAAATTCACAGTTCTACCACACAAGGTTTAACTCTGCCTTTCATGCAAGTTAATGGAGAACAACATGATACTCTCCTCGTTTTGCAATATTTGTCCACATGCACCATGGCGCACAATCCAGGAAAATCCTATCGAATCTAGATCAACATCAAGTGACAACTGTCCTAGATGATGTACAGCAATTGATACGAGAGCTCAAGCGGCAATATCAAATGACTGATTGCAACGGTAAGAATTAATAAACCAATTATATTCTTGTGGCTATTGTTAGTTCATGTTGTCTTTGTTTATATCAAAAAAATTATTGACCTGAAATTAGACAGAACAGAGCATAGATTAATTTTCATCTCTGGAATTTACCGAAGATAATACAAACTGCATGGCTCAGAGCCCACTAAATCAAGAGGCGGGTGCACATTCTGAGAGTATTTCCATGAAATTCATAAGAAAATTCTCGCATATTCTGAAAGTATTTACAAAAAATCATATGAAAATTCTAGGATATATATATATTCTGAAATACAGAAAAATCGTAGGAAAACTCTCATGTATTCTGAGCGTAATTGGAAAATTCTTCATAGGGAAAACATCTCTCGTATTCTGGAGTATTTACAGGAATTTCATAGGAAAACTTTAGCGTTCTAAATAGAACAATTGATCTGTGGCGGCAAGGTACATTGATACCAAAGCACATGCACATGATGGAGGGTGAACGTGACCGGAATGCATGAGCACATACGCAATGGTACTTTCCTACAAGATAGCTCTCGGTGGATCATAGGACGTAACAAATGACGGGTTCTCGAAAATGACATCCCATGCGTGCTTAATGTGTGACGTCTTAATAATACGTCGTCATATCAGTTCGCTTTTTTACTCGTTTTCTTGGATAATTTCGTGGATACACATGATCATTTGAAAGGGACGTCTACTACACGCATATACTCGTAGCTCTAATGATGCAGTAATGCCTGCAAAAGTTTGCATACAAAAAATGCAAATTGCAGGCAAGGCATACCAATCATGACCGCCGTCTGTAATTTTCTTGAGATGCTTACAGAGTATTTACAGGAAATTCATATGAAAAATCCCTGCATATTATGGGAGTATTTACAGACATTTGGAGGAAAACCCTCGTATGAGACTTACAAAACATTAGTTCATATGAAAAACTCCCGCGTTCCAAATAGAACAAATGATCCGTGGCGGCGAGGTACTTTGATACCGAAGCACAAGCAAAGGGTGAACGTGACCGTAATTCATGAGTAAATACGCGATGGTACTTTCCTCATCCTGTAACAATCGCTCTCGTTGGATCATATGAGGACGTAACAAATGACGGTGTTCTTGAAATCGACAACCTGTGTGTGCTTAATTTGCTGATATATCTTTCGAGCAGCACTATACGTCCGACTATATTCTTCCGACTGGCGTCTACCATACCATCCAACGTTCCCTGAAGCAATAGAGATAAATACACTATGGAAGCAATGGTCATTGAGAAGCAGTCGGACGCCAGTCTACCACCAGTCTCTGTTGCATAGCTTTCCCGTATCTCAATAATACGTCATATCAGTATGCTTTTTACTCATTTTCTTGGATAATCTCGTGGATATACGTACATGATCGTTTGAAAGGGACGTATACTACGCGTGTACATGTCGAATGATGCATTATGCTTGCAAAACCCGCATCTAAAAAATGTGAATTTTTTTTTTGTGATGGACTAAAAAATGCGAATTGCAGGCAACGCATATCAATGTTGACCACCGTCCATATCTTTACTCTGATAATTACTTAAAGAAAATTGCATCATAAATTAATTCAGTTCAGGTGGATGGATGATGGATACCCGAATCTCAATCTTCAGTTGAGGATGTTTTCACTGTTGTGCTACAATGTTTGCTCAGTTCTTTGGGTTACATCGTTTCTTGTAGAATGCCAGCCACACGAATGATACTTGGTGTAAGAATAAACCATAAACGAGGATGAGGTTCCAGTCTTCCGATAATCCACAGGCAACGTAACTACTGTCCTCACAAACATTGGTGAGCAGGGTGTTCTCAAGAAATGTAACTGAGGTATTATATAGGTGATTTTGAAAATTTTTTTTGTTTTAAAAAAGAATCCAACCGATTGAAAATTATCAACACTATATTTTTAATTGATGTTGAACCAGTCCTTGATTCCTTTATTTATGTACTCTGTTCTTGTTAAGGATTCTTCTCCTAAAGGCTAAAACTACTTCTGATTTTCTGTACGTCATGTGAGTCCCTAAATCTAAAACTATCGGTGACGAAGGTATACACATGTACAAGTGTACAATTCTATTCTACTGCTATGATTTGCCAGCAAGGCTCCTGCTATGTTCAATTTTGAACGGCCGGTACTGCCAGTTCAGACTCCGGCGATCAGCCGCCGGAGGGCGTCTTTCGAGGCCGCCATGTCCCTTCCGGTGATGAAGGGGTGCGCCAGAAGCTGCGCCACGGACGCCCGCTTCGTGTAGTCCTTCTGCAGGCACGCGCCTCACAAACTCCCGGAGCTCCGGCGACGCCACGCCGTCGGGCAGGGCAGGCAGCTCGCCGAAGCAGATGGCGCACATGAGCGCCGCCCAGGTCGGCTTCTGTCCCGCAGGAAGCAGCGGATAGCGCCCCATGAGGAGCTCGAGGATGGTGACCCCGATGCTCCACACGTCGGCGGCGCATGGGTCCGCGTCGCCGTGGCGCTCCGTGTCGAAGCGCTCGGGACTCATGTACGCGGCGGTGCCCTCGTAGGCGCAGCAGTGGTCGCCGGGGCGGGAGAGCACCTTGGCGATGCCAAAGTCGGCGATCTTGACCTCGCCGCCGGAGGTGACGAGCAGGTTAGCCGGCTTGACGTCGCGGTGGACGACGCGGCGCGCGTGGAGGTGCGCCAGGCCGGACAGCGCCTGCGCGGCGACCTCCGCGAGCGCCGCCTCCGGGAACGCCCCGCGGCGAGCAACGACGGCGTCGAGCGAGCCGCCGTCCACGAGCTCGAGCAGGAGCGCGACGTCGCCGGAGGCCGCCGCCGGGATGACGTCGTGGCACCGCACGACGTGCGGAGAGTCGGCGCGGCGCAGGGCGTCCACCTCAGCCGCGGCGCCGGGGTCGCCGCAGTGCAGCACCTTGAGCGCGTACACCGCCGACGTCCGGCGGTGGGCGACCTTGTACACCGTGCCGCCGTTGCCGCGCCCGAGCACGGCGAGCCTGACGAAGTCCGAGAGCTCGGACTCACCGCAGCGCGCCGCGGAGGTCGAGGCCTGCGCGGCCACCGGCGGATTGGTGTTGAGATGCCGGAACGCGCACGAGGGGAGGTCGAGCGAGATGTGCAGCTGCGGGAGCCGCCTCTCTCTTGCCGTTAGAGCCATTTGTACCAAGATTAATCGATGAAATTAGCACACTTGTTCAGTGCTTAGTTAGCAGGAATGGAAAAAGGGGAATTGTTCGGTAGCCATGGCCTGCTCTTATATACGAGCGCAGGCGCGCCGCTCTAATTAATTTAGCATTTAAGCCGACTGTATCAGAAAGTGACATCTAATCTCCCCATTATTTCCTATACAAATCTTTTACCCAGATATTTACTTTGAAAGTGATTGGGAACTTTCTGATCAGTGCAAGCAATGAAGGTAAGTGGTAAGAATGTTCTAACGGGGAATATCTCCAAGTACCTTGGGCTCGCCTTCTAACCCGTTAGATGGAGACAGCTTGGTGTGACCTTCGATTAATCAGCAGATCGATGTCTCCGCCGTCACCATAGAACAATCGTGTCATTTTAAAGTGGGAAAAATAGAGAGAGAGAGAGAGAGAGAGAGCCACCCCCCCCCCCCCCCCCCCCCCGGGGGGATAATGGTTACCCATTACTGTACATAGTAATTAACTAGCAATTCAGCATGTTAGCATTTTACTATAGATCTTTATCAATTTGTATATTGGCAGGGTCGGATGAGGTAGTGCTCGGTCAGGCTGATCCACATCGGTGGGGGCAGCGAAGCTAGTCGTTAACTGGAGTTATCAAACTAACGCCGCTCAATTTGAGATTGAGCTCCGATTAATTTGTATGCGCCGTGGGCCATCAGTCGCGACTCAGACCCTCGCCCAATTTTCAATTCAACACAAAGAGACGAGAGCTTTGAGTTACATGTGCAATTAATCAGGATATGAGACTATATTAAAAGAAAGACTCACTTGAACAAATGAAGCTATTGGAATGGTAACGGGCCCCTTCCAAGTTTGAATGCGTTTTTTACACTGTTATATTATCTGATGGCTAAGATACAACTTTGAACGTTAGTTTGCAGAGTAAAATTTCTTGGACGTGATATAAATTTTAATGCAGCAGAAGTGATCTTTTTTATATATAGCTGGTTCAGATACCATTTTTCTCAAAGCTCGTCCAAATACTACTAGTATACCATTTTTTTGGGTCCAATTTTAGCCAGCTTCAACACAAGGCTGGTCCAATTTTAGCCAGCTTCAATCCCCACGTTCAGAAACGACGCTTGTTTCTAACGGCAAGCAGAGTCTGATGGATTAGAACAATCGTATCATTTTAGTCTTAGCAGCTAATTGTGTTTGGGGTTCCTAAAAGAAAAGCTAATTGTGTTTGGGCCAAAATTCTTAGTTGGGCCTTGCGCGTTCCTGCAAGTTTGATAAGTACTCCCTCTAGTGTCAAAAAACTTGTCGTTTTGAGGTTGTCCTAAGTCAAACTTTTTAAACTTTAACTTGAAATATCTTTTTATGCATTAAGTTTAGAAATGTGAAAATGATACGAGTAGATTTGTATTGAAATATGATTTCATAAATGTACACTTTAGCTATATTTTATAGAAAAAGTATTAGTCAAAGTTGTGTTTTGAAGACCGTGTCAATATCCTAAACGACAAGTTTTTTGACACTGGAGGGAGTACGCTCTGGCAGGTTAAACGGAATTGCTGTTGCTAAAAAAAAAAGGTTAAACCCCCTGAAAAAAAAGGTTAAACGAAATTGCTTTGATTATTAACACCGTTCATCAAGATTTATTCAGAGATCCTAAATGTAACAGGATCTGTAACTTTCATTAGTTATTCCTATGTTTTTTAAAAAGGAACGTTGTATTGAAGGAGTCGTGAGATGGGATCTTCCACTCTTACTACGAATGTAGGTCTGGCTATACATTCATAGAACTAGATCCGTCTTAACAACGAGTTCTAAAGTAGGTAGACCTTGCGACTTCAACAAAATTTGGAATCTCTCATCGGTGGTTAGAAAGAACATGATTTCAATTTGGTTCCTCCTCTTTGACAGCATCAATGCAAGAAGTGTTGTTGAAAATGAGTAGAAGACTTAAATGCCCGGCCTTAGAATCTAAATGTAAAGAAGTACGTACTTCATCAAATTTCAATACATATCTACTTTCATTCATTACAAAAAATAACTTTGTACCGCAAGTCAGGCTTGCCATTCAAATTTTTCTTTTTTTCAGAAAGACCGCTTGCCCCAGTCGATTTGTTCGACGAATGCTCGGCCGACAGCCAGAGGCCGTCCAAGAGCAGGTTCTAGCTTGATCAACATGACTTGGAAGTTGCACGACCTGTAATTGGCTGTGTATTACACGTAAACCTTCCAGAAAGTTGATTAACCAGGTTTGTAAAACGATATTGGCATAAGAACGTTAATCAGGCGAGGTGTTTACCGGCCAGGGGATAGGCAGGAGCCGCAGGATGGACCAATAAACTGTCCTATTACGTTGGAAAAGTTAATATCATCTTCTGACGCGCTTGATTATTTTAAGCAGAAAAAACCACGATAAGAAAGACACCAGGTGACATTTAAGGCCTCCTTTGGATTGAAGGAAAATCATAGGATTTTTTGGAGGATTTGAGTTCCAAAGGAATTTTTCCTATGGCTCCTTTGGTTTGGAAATGGAAGAGAAGATTCCACAGGATTGCCTTCCTACAAGCTCATTCCATAGGAAAATTAGCAAGAGCTCTCAGACCTGATGGGAAACTTTCCTGGCGCGAAACGGCAGCGCTGGCGCGCCTCTTGCTCCCTGTCGCGCCACTTTTTCTTTTTCGTGCTCGTCCTGCTGCTTGAACAATGAGGGCTCTCCGGCTCTGCTAATTTCCTCCACATCGCCGGCTGTGTGAGGTGCTCTCCGAGGAGTCCGCACGCGGCCAGCAGCAGGGTTGCGCTCTCCAACAAGTTCGCGTGCGGCAAGCTGCAGGAACACACAAGTCCATCCGTTGGCTTCTTCCCATGTTCCAAATCTCCACTTGGGAATCGATTTTGCTTTGATTTGAGAATAGTTCTTCTGCTGATATGGGATTGTTCTTCGTTACCAAACCCCATCTAAGAATTGATTTTTCATTTTAGTAGTAATTCATAAGAACTCTGCACCTTTCCGAGAAAGTGATGCTCGCTCTCAGAAAAATATGGCTGAGCATGGACTAAACGCTAGTTTCAGATTTCAAACTTTAATTAAATATATTTCAAACTTTAGAATTCCTGTGTTTTTTCCTATGGTGTCGCCAAACAAGTCTTCTACCAAATTCTTGTGGTTTTGGAATCCAAATGATTGGCGAGTATATGCATTCCTATTCCTGCATTTTTCCTATTCCTGTGTTTTTCCTATCCTGCGTTCCAAAGGAGGCCTAAATGTTCAAATTCACTTAGGTAGTTTACGCACCAGAAAGGTGTAAAATCTCATCTCATGTGATTAGTCCACTCATTGTTTGTTATTCCAGAGCGTACACAATAAACGTATTTTTTTTAGTTCACGAAAAGACGAAGATGACTGCAAACGCTCAATAATAACGAACATAAAGATTAACTAATAACTACAGCCGATTGTTCCCTACACTGCCGCGCCTCCTCTCAGATCATAGATAGTACGTATATTTGGTTCGGTTAAATGACACGCAACCTGAGACAGGATACTGAAGACGAACGTTCCATTTGTTCTAAGACACCAGAAGCTACCTGCATAACCAAAGAATCCTTCCGCCGGTCCACGCAATTGTGAAGATAATATTGAACGCTGCTTCCCATGATGGCAAGAGTTCTAGAGCTTTGGGACACTGGACAAGTGAGAGGCATCGGGCACAAACTAATCCACAGCAAGTAACATTTGTCTCGCTGAACAAAACACGTGAGTCTGAGGTAATAACAATTCATGGGACACATGGCACGCATATACAGCGTAGTTAAAAATTAAGGAGCATGTTGAAAGTTATTAGAACTCCAGTCTTTTACTGTACAAGGTGTTCAGTATAACAGTTCATGAGGCATCACTTACTTTTTGTCCCCCTATGTACATTTCTGCAGGTGATCTCTAATCTAAATCCTAACACATGTGCAACGTGGGAGCTAAGCTATGTCAGAGCTTTGTACAAATGTACAGTGATCCTACAGTACGATGTACACGTCTAGCAAAATTGGTCGTATGTACGTGCATGAAGCTGGCCAGCTAAATCATGGCGTCGTCGACGAGAGCTAGGCCACGGCCACCAGCTCCCGAAGCGCGGATCTCGAGGCGGCCACGTCCCTCCCAGCGACGAACGGGTGGGCAAGAAGCTCCGCCACGGACGCTCTCTGGCGGTAGTCCTTGTGCAGGCACGCGGCGACGAAACTCCGGAGCTCCGGCGACGCCGCGCCGTCGGGCAGCGCGGGCGGCTCGCCGAAGCAGATGGCGCACATGAGCGCCGCCCAGTTGGGCTGCTGCCCGGCGGGGAGCAGCGGGTAGCGCCCCATGAGGAGCTCAAGGACGGTGACGCCGAGGCTCCACACGTCGGCGGCGCAGGGGTCGTAGTGCCCGCCGTGCGCCTCCGGGTCAAACCGCTCCGGGCTCATGTACGCAACCGTGCCCATGTACGACGAGCAGAGGTCGCCGGCGCGGGACAGGACCCTGGCGATGCCGAAGTCGGCGACCTTGACGTCCCCGGCCGCCGTGGCTAGCAGGTTCGCCGGCTTGATGTCCAGGTGCACGACGCGGCGGCCGTGGAGGTACACCAGCCCGGACAGCGCCTGCGCCGCCACCTCCGCGAGCGCCGCCTCCGGGAACGCGCCGCGCCTGCTCCGGACGGCGTCGAGCGAGCGGCCGTCGGCCAGCTCAAGGAGCAGGGCGACGTCGCCGGAGGACGCCACGGGCAGGACGGAGTGGCAGCGGACGACGAACGGCGAGGCCGTGCGGCCAAGGATGTCGGCCTCGGCGGCGGCGGCGTCGCCCTGGTGCACGACCTTGAGCGCGTAGAGAGCGCTCGTCTCTCGGTGGCGGACCTTGTACACCGTGCCGCCGTTGCCGCGGCCGAGGACGGCGAGCTTGTCGAAGTCGGCGAGCCGGAACTGGCTGGAACGGGCTAGCGGCGTCGAGGCGGACTGCGGCGCGGCCGCCGGTGGGTTGGCGTGCCGGAACGCCGGCTCCTGGACGGCGGCACGGGCGGGGACGTTCAGAGAGAGATGGAGAGGGGGGAGCCTTCTCTCTCTTGCTACAGCCATTTTGCTTCCAAGTGTTAGTCACTGACTCACTATAATTTCTAGTAACTAGTAACTCTGCCTCGTGTTCACTTGGAACTGGGAGCTGAATGATCTCATCAGTAGCTGATTGCTTATTTATACATGTTCAGTTCTGAGTCATTTGTATCTGTATGTGTTGTTATCATCAGTCATACTCAGACTGTGATGTGTAATTTCATTTTCCTTCTTTTATTTTATTTTGTCTTTTCCCATGAATGAAATCTAGAAGGTGATTACTCCAAACTCTGCCAGCAGTTGTTTCTTGGGGGACTGTAGATGGTGATAGCCTGATTCCACAATCTTACGGACTCTGGTTCCCGCCGAGAGGGCCACGGCAGCGTTGCTTGTGAAGGCTCTCGTCAGGAATAATTGCTATGGAACAATAGAATAAAATCGTCAATTGCTTAATTAATCTGTGAAGGTTGCTGCCGCCCATCATAAATTAATAATCATTTCTGATAGATTGACGTGTAAGAACGTGATCCCAAAGTACTGGCAGTTGTGGTAAAAAAATATTGAGATCTACCGGCGCCAGTTGGCCTGTTAGGCGTTATTCAGAGCAAAAGCGGTAGTAATAAGAGCTCAGTCCGTGTGAAAATGGCCATGTCAGCATCCACAGGTCAAGCGAGTGGTTCTTGTAGGACGAACTGTGTATCAGTAGCGGCTTTGGTTGAAGGAATGCCGAGCAGCGTGTGTGATCAGTCGTGCCCTATGTTAGACCAGCAAAGGTCGCACCTGGCGCAACTTTTTTTGTTGTTGTAAGTTTTAGGGTTGCAAATCATGAGAGCTTGTATTCACTCATAGCGGGGTTACAATCTTTGCATGTGACCTTGAGCCGGTCCGGAGCGTCACCCACCCATGAACAGACACGATTATTTATTACATTGAACTCATTCAAGAACAGCAATGCACAGCCGAATTTGCATCACATTCAACAAAAGAAATACAAAAACCAGCAAAAGACCTACCCAGCTCTCATATTTAATTCATGCCAAAGGCCAGCAATAGTTGATCGACCACCTCAGCTTTGAGGTAGTTGACCATAGTGAGATTGTCCATCTCCAAAATGAGTTTGTTGATGCCTCGTGCCACTGCCACCACCATGAATAGCTCATCCCTTGTCGCCAATGTGCGACTTTGTTTGACAGTATGCCACAGTGCACTGAGTGATCCTTTGATCATCCTTACCAGCAGTTATAGGGGTTGAGTATCAATGAGTTCAGAAAAACACTCCCTCCTATCATTTTATTTCAAATTTAATTAATCTAATTTTTTATTTCAAAAAGAACACATCCAAAAACTAAATTTGTATAAATTAGATCATTTAATCATGCCAAGAGAGCCTAATCTCAATTAATGTGAGGTGATTCAGGTAATTTTTCACCTCAGACTTGGCTGTGACCAACTAGTCTAGTTATTAGAAATTTAATTTAGCACATACATAAGAAAGGCCAAGCTTGGGTTGCACTTATAGTTATCATGACTAAGTTTGGTCAACAAAAAAAATTCTTAGCTTGTGTTAAGCTTAGCTATAACTAACATCAGCCTATCTTCTTAGCTTCCTAATAACCAGTGTGGCAAGACTAAACCCTAAACTTTGAATAGATACACCAAGGACTACCGTTTTTCTTGAAGTCACAACTATAAACTGATGCCTACGTATCTGAAGAATCATCAAGGTGATATGGTCGCTCTTATGTGAAAATAAATCTATTGATTCTAAACACTATTGACTATTGCCTCCAGTATCAAATTTTTTGTCGTTTTGAGGTTATCATAAGTCAAACTTGTCAAACTTTAATTGCAAATACTTTTTATGCGTTAAGTTTAGAATATGAGAATGACATGAGTACATTTGTATTAAAATATGATTTTATAAAAATACACTTCAACAATATTTTGTAACAAAAAGTATTATTCAAATTTATGTTATGAAGACTATGTCAAATTACAAAACAACAAGAGTTTTGAGACCGGAGGGAGAACGATGTAAACACCATCTTCCAGCACCAACAAATATTGCTAATTCATTTAATTATATATTAGTTTAAGTTGACAAATGGCGAACATCCATTGGCCAACTATGCTTGTAAATACATATAGCATACTCCAGAACTCTTTCAAGACGAACATAGCATACACCATTGTAAGAACAATAGGTGCCAACCATACGATTGATCATCTTGATGGCTGGGAACAATCTATTATTCTAGTACTATGGAAAAAGCAGAAGACCAAATAATGGCAAAAGAAAACTATTAATCAATGATCCTGCGAGTTTCTAGCAACAAGTGATACCATCCAATTAAAAAGAATGATGGAGCTTCAAATAATAAGAAAAATCATATAACGCGTGAGAGGTAGTTACATGAACATGCTATGGCAATGATAGATATTCTCCAGCAAAACACATTTATGTTCTAGGTTTGAAAATGTAGTTATTAGATGTTAGAATACTAAGTACGTAGAGTACAATGATTTTAATGTTGTCATAGCTTAGTCTTGGTTTAATACAGTCATTTAATTATATTTGTTCTAAAAAATTATAAAACTGACTATGGGTAAGGGTGAAGAAAGCAAAAATTCTATGAGCGTACTTCCCAAACATGCAGGAACATAACCGATTAAGGGTATGATCAATTAAGGTGGCTGCAGTTAACTTCACAAACTTACAGTACAGCTGATTAATAAGGTATGATCGATTTGTATTATTGTGGTTGCACGTTTACTGTTGCACATGAACACAATGCTAATCCCGCCAGTGTTGACTTTTGTCTGTTGCAACCTGATCAATCTCAATTGATCAGACCCTAAAAGGCCCAACTAAAAAGTATTTTTGGTCCAACTAAATTAATTGAAACTAGCGGTTCCTGTAGTTTCTACAGAAGGTGGGCAGCGTGTCAAAATAGGGAGGGACGCGACGCGTCGAGTTGTGGAGGAAAGAGCGCCCATCTACACGATTAAAGAAAAGATACGATGCAAAGAAATATAAGGGTGGTATGTGGTCTCTCAGGTGTATGTTTTTTGTTATGTTATTCACTGTGTACTGCAATTCCAGTCAAAATGGTTCATACACTACGGCCTCCCCTCCTTCATGTATCTTGGTGTTCCATTCGTCATAGCAAGCAATCGGGATAGCCAAAGAATCAAAAGTTTTCCCCGGTTCACACATTTGTAAGGATAAAATTCAACGCTTCTTCCCAGAGCATAGGGACAATGTGCAAGTGACTGACATCGGTCGCAAACTAAACTATACGTAAAGTAACATTAGCCTCACAACAAACAAAAATATATAAAACAAGGTCTGAAGTAGAAATAACTCGCAGGACACATGGCACACATACGCAGCGTAGTTAAAGATGAAGGAGCTTATTAAAAGTTCTTGCAACTCCAATCTTTACTGTACAAGGTGTTTAGTGGTTCATGAGGCATCCCTTACTTTTTGCCCCTTATGTACATTTCTATAGGTGATCTCTAATCTAAATTCTAATATATGTGCAACGTGGGAGCTAAGCTGTGTTAGAGCTTTGTACAAATGCACACTGATCCTGCATTCCTACAGTACGATGCACATGTCTAGCAAAATTGGTTGTATGGACGTGCATGGCGCCGGCCGCCGGCTGATCATCGCGCGCCACAGCTAAATCCTGGCGTCGTCGACGAGAGCTAGGCATTGGCCACCAGCTCCCGTAGGGCGCATCTCGAGGCGGCCACGTCCCTCCCAGTGACGAACGGGTGAGCAAGAAGCTCCGCCACGGACGCTCTCTGGCGGTAGTCCTTGTGCAGGCACGCGGCGACGAAACTCCGGAGCTCCGGCGACGCCGCGCCGTCGGGCAGCGCAGGCGGCTCGCCGAAGCAGATGGCGCACATGAGCGCCGCCCAGTTGGGCTGCTGCCCGGCGGGGAGGAGCGGGTAGCGGCCCATGAGGAGCTCGAGGACGCTAACGCCGAGGCTCCACACGTCGGCGGCGCAGGGGTCGTAGTGCCCGCCGTGCGCCTCCGGGTCAAACCGCTCCGGGCTCATGTACGCAGCCGTGCCCATGTACGACGAGCAGAGGTCGCCGGCGCGGGACAGGACCCTGGCGATGCCGAAGTCGGCGACCTTGACGTCCCCGGCCGCCGTGGCGAGCAGGTTCGCCGGCTTGATGTCCAGGTGCACTATGCGGCGGCCGTGCAGATACTCCAGCCCGGACAGCGCCTGCGCCGCCACCTCCGCGAGCGCCGCCTCCGGGAACGCGCCGCGCCGGGTCCGGACGGCGTCGAGCGAGCCGCCGTCGGCAAGCTCGAGGAGCAGAGCGACGTCGCCGGAGGACGCCACGGGCAGGACGGAGTGGCACCGGACGACGAACGGCGAGGCCGTGCGGCTGAGGATGTCGGCCTCGGCGGCGGCGGCGTCGCCCTGGTGCACGACCTTGAGCGCGTAGAGCGCGCCCGTCTCGCGGTGGCGGACCTTGTACACCGTGCCGCCGTTGCCGCGGCCCAGGACGGCGAGCTTGTCGAAGTCGGCGAGCCGGAACTGGCTGGACCGGGCGAGCGGCGTCGACGCGGACTGCGGCACTGCGGCCGGCGGGTTGGCCTGTCGGAACGCCGGCTCCTTGACGGCAGCACGGGCGGGGACGTTCAGCGAGAGATGGAGCGGGGGAAGCCTCTTCTCTCTTGCTACAGCCATGTATGATACTACTACGCTTTTAGCTTCCAAGCGTTTAGTTACTAACTTCTAGTAACTCTGCCTCGTGTTCAATTGGAACTAGGAGCTGAATGTTCTGATCAGTAGCTGATTTGCTTATTTATACCCTGTTCAGTTATGAGTCACTTGTTCAGTTATGAGTCACTTGTACCTGTATGGGTTGTTGTCATCCCCGGTCATACTCAGACTGTGATGTGTAATTTCATTTTCCTTCTTTTATTTTATTTTGTCTTTTCCCTTGAATGAAATCTAGAAGCTGATTACTCCATCAAACTCTGCCTGCAGTTGTTTCTTGAGAGACTGTAGATGGTGATAGCCTGTTCCTGAATCTTATGGACTCTCGTAGTCTGGTTCACACCGAGAGGGCCACGGCAGCGTCGCTCGTGAAGGCTCTCATCAGGAATGTTTTTCGTGGCATATAATAAAACCGTCAATTGCTTAATTAATCTGTGTAGGTTACCACCGCCCACCATGAATTAACAACCATTTCTGATAGATTGACGTGTAAGAACGTGACCCCAAAGTACTTGCAGTTGGGGTAAAAAAATATTGAGAACTACCGGCGCCAATTGGCATGTTAGGCGTTATTAAGAGCAAAAGGGAGAGAGATGAGAGCTCAGTCCGTGTGAAAATGGCCATGTCAGCATCCACGAGTCAAGCGAGCGGTTCTTGTAGGACTAACTGTGTATGAGTGGCGGCTTTGGTTGAAAGAATGTCGGGCAGCGTGTGTGATCAGCCGTGCCCCATGTTAGAATAGCGCGGGTCGCAGCACGCCATTACCCATTTGGTGCGCGACTTTGTTTTTTTTTTTTTTGATAATACGTATCTGTATTAGATATTAAGGAAAACATTACATGATCCCGTACAGACATGCGTACGAACGGAACGGATACAACCCAGACGACTGTGCCACCAACAGGCACCACACTGAACCTCGCCCCGCCGGAGATCCTCGCCACCACTGCTCGCAGCGAATGGCGAGGAAACGGCAGGCAGGCCACCTACCTCCAGGTGAAGCAACGCCCGAAGGCTACAAAGGCCGAAGAACTTCCCACCCACCAGAAGAAGAAGCTGTCCACACCGGGGAAGCCTCGCCGGGGAGTCCTCCCCATGCTTGGCACCCGAAGGAAGGGTAAGGAAGGCCACCACCGCAAACCGGAGGAAGACGAGGCACCAGCCCACAGCCGCATCGTCGCAACCGCCCGCCAAAAGAGTCGGCCGAGCCGCCATGGAGGACCACGGCCGCCGGCAACCAGCGCTTCCTCCAGGACAGGAGCCAAAAACATTGGACCCCAACTCCACGAGCTCGTCGCCGGCGTCGGAGGAGCACGCCGTCGAGGCGAGGAAGAGCTCGGAAGACCATATTCCTTGGGGGCGACATCGCCGTCGCCTCAACATCGCCGCCCGGAAACAGCAGCCGCAGAAGAACGCACCAGAGACGGCCAACACCGCCGCCGATGCGATCTACGCCAGCACAAAAGAGCTCAACCACCGTCAGCACCGACGATGTGAGCAGACCAAACCCTAAACTACCTAAAACTATACTAGATAGTAGGGCTGTACTAGATACTAGATACTAGATACTAGATGGGAAGGGTCAGTCCTTATCCTTTCGCCTCCCTTATCCCCTGCTACAGGAGAGAAGGGCGATCCGGAAGCGATCTCGTCTCCGGCGTCGATCCCGCCGGCTCCTGTCCGGCTCCGGTGGCTGTTTGGCTGCGGGAGATGGATGGGAGCGGCTGGATCGGCGTCCGGCTTGTGCGCGACTTTGTTTGACAGCGTGTGCACTGCGTGACCCTTTGATCATCTTTACAAGTAGCAGTTAGATGGTTGAGTATCAATCAGTTCAAAAAACACTCCCTCCTAGAATTTTCAAATTTTTTGAATTTAATTTGATATGTTAGAAGAACACGTCCAAAAACTAAATTTGTAGAAATTATATCATTTACTCATGCCAAGAGCCATTTCATGCTACATACATTGAGCCTAATCTCAATGCATGTGAGGTGATCTACTATTTCTTTATAAGTACAACCAACTGATTAATAGGTATTTCTCTGCCCTCACATTGAGCCAGTCACCCCAAAAATTTCATCCGATCGATCTTCTTCAACCATCAAATCCCACCCGTCTGTGCCACATACAAATTCTGGTCCTATTGTAACCGGCCATTTGCTCTCTTTTGTAACTGAAAATGTTAGCTTTCATGTGCCCACTATTGCTCCTGTCATTCATTAGTTACCATTTGTCGTTCCTCCTGCGTAACCGACAACGTTAACGAGCCATCATGATGCATACAGAAGTTAAATCGTCCTTCATGTATCTATAATATCTATAAAGGTCAGACCCACTAAGTGCAATTAATCTTTCTAAAGCTCAATTCTCATGCGTCCACGTCATTAGCTTTTCTTAGTCATCAGATCAATCACCCTCAACTCCATCCAGCCGTCCATTTAGGTTCTCTTCCCCACCGGTCACCCCAAGGTTGCAGACACTGATCGACCTCAACCTCTGCACTGGAGACCGATCCTAAACACCAGTTGCCCCCCAAGCTACGCCGGTGACAAGCTCTCTTGCACCCCCGGCTGTACGTGCTGCTCCTCGATGGTTCCCAACTGTGACGTTCCGCTCCCCAAGCCGGGCCCGCTTACACCTGGCAGCTCTCTAGAATCTCAAGACTGCCCTCACAGATCAACATAAGTCTTTTCTGCACACTTTGTCCTCACTCGTGCGCACTCAGGAAGAACTTCCCAGTCGGTCACCCATCCCAAAATTGCTCTAGGCCAAGCACGCTTAACCTCGGAGTTCTTTCGAGATAGGCTTCCGGAAAAGAAGTTGCAACTTGTTGGTATGAGTATTCTATCAATCTTAGCCCCTGTTTGGATCCTCTAGCCGGCTAAAATTAGCCAACTAAAATATTAGCTAGCTAATTTTTAACCAACTAATTTTAGGAGGTATTTGTTTGGATCCTTAACTAATGTTTCTGGTTTTTAGACTTTCGTTGCCTTTTTAATGTGTTTCTTGCCTTTTTTATATGTTTAGTCGATTTTAGTAGCTTTGAGGTGACTAGAGGCTAAAAGTTTAGGAGGGGGTGGGCTAAAAGTTTAGAATATTTTAGGAGGTTATGTTGGGATCCTAATTGACTAAAATTAGTCAGCTAAAAGTTTAGGAGGTGGATCCAAACAGGGCCTTATTAAGCACAACAAGGATTGATGTTTTTCTCGAAGCTCACAACTATAAATGGGTGCATAGGTATAAGAATAATCATTGAGGTGATATGGACGCTCTTATGTGAAAATAAATCTATTAATTATAAACACTACTCCCAACATGAACAAGCATTTCTAATTTATTTAATAAGAATAGTTATGTCGACAAATGTGGAACATCCAATGGTCACCTATGCTTGTAAATAAAGATAGCATACTCCAAATCTTCTTCAAGACGAACATTGCTTACAATATGTGCCAACCATATTATTATTGTCTCATTGATCATCTTGATGGCTGGGAACAAGGTATTATTGTAGTAATACTATGGAAAAAGCACAAAACAAAATAATGCCAAAACTTATTAATTAATGATCCCATGAGGCAATACCATACAATTAAAAAGTTCGATGCCACTTCAAATAAGAAGAAAAGTCATGAGTGATTGTTATGTGACGGTGCTATGATCGCGATTAATATTCTTTGGCAAAACACATTTATATTCTAGGTTTGAAAATGTAGTTATTAGATGTTAGAATACTAAGTATATAGAGTACAATGATGTTGAAAATGTCATTCTAGCTTGGCCTTGGCTTACGCTTGCGCTGGAGTAGCATTGTGTTGGTGAATTAGGAGAAAAATGAATGCACATAGCTTAAGATTTTCTTCCAATCCTCTTAGTTTCCCATGAAAGGCTTACCCTTGCCTATTGAAAGTATGGTGTCTCATAAATGCTTTGTTTTATTGTTACTAATACCATTTGCAATTTTTATGATATTAATTTCATTATGTTCCATCAGTCATTGTTGGGTAAAAATGGTCGTCAAGTCAAGTTCAGAAGCGACACGATTATACTTCCCGCTAAGATTGCTAGCTTAAATCCGTCCATAGTCTGGTCAGCGTTCATAATAGATCTGAACCTGAGTAGTATGCTAAATGGTCCTTTGTGATGAATATGATAAGAAAGCCTTTGCCTATCCTTGATTTTGATAATGTCTTACTCCGCAATAGAGGCTACAGCACAAGATTTCGATGAAACACATATCCAAGTGGATTGTATGCGGTTACTTTTTTTAGCTTCAAAGGTAATAAAAAAATATACTCCCTCCATTTAAAAATATAAATAGTTCTAGCAAACTTTTTGTCAAATATATGCAGTTCTCGCTTCCTAGTGCATTGTTTTCTATGTGTATCTCTATCTCTCATCGCTAACTCCTTATATTTTTTGTGCACATTTTTCACCTCTTCTTAGTTCAAACCTAGAACTGCATGTATTTTAGAATAGAGGGAGTAACTTGTTAGGGAGATCATTCAAAACTTTGAATTGTATTTTGATGGTTACAAACACATAAATGCAAATATTAGTAACTAGTGTTGGGCCAGTGTTTTCTTTTTTGAAAATCTTGGACCAGTGTATATAATATTCTTTTAGCAAATCCACGACCCACTTCCAGCTATCTCCGTGCACCGAGCCCATCCAACGACACTGGACAACGAACCAAAATCGAAAAGTCTAATGCGCGGACGGACGCGCTCGCGCATTATAGCGCGTCCGCCGCGTGCGCGGCCTGGCCTGCTCTGGCGTGGGCCAACCATCAGGAAGCCTCGCAACTCATGACCCAATAAAAAAAATTCAAGACCCGGCCCAACTCACAGAGGTGCAAACCTTCAAACATGTAGGGCCCGTCTACCTAAAACCCGGGTGTTTCTGTTGCTGTTTAGCACCCGGGTGCTGGGTGAGCTCACAACACCCGAATTTTGTGGCCAGAAATTCGGGTGTTGGGTTCAGTTCCATCACCCGAATTCTGAGCCATTGATTCTTGATCCAACTGACTACAGAAAACACAACATAAATATACTATGCAGATTAAACAACAGCACCATTTTTATAGAAGAGAAAAAAATTGACAACTACTAACCAGAAATGAACACAAATTCGTACCACTGGGAAATTATACTATTTTCCTTGCCACTTAGTTTTTGAGTAACTATTCTGAAACAAAATGAATCAAACTCCAGCTACAAAAATTGAAAATGAAATCATCGACTGAACATTTCTTTTGTACCCATCTAAAAAGCATTACAAGAAGAGCAAAACCATCCAATTTTGCTACAAGTACTGGAATGCTGCAAGCAAAAAATACAGCAATCCTTCTGTAATTTAATGGCAACATGAGAACAACTGTTTGGTTCAACAGAACATTACTCCATTGGAAAGACATCACATACTTTAACCCAAAAATGTAGATTCATACATGCATTAAAACATAAAAAGTAGACATATAAAAGACAGATTGGATAGCAAGAAATAGAACAGATCAGAGTCTAGTTCATGTAGTGAACTAGTTTACTACATGCCAAGTAATCAGAAACCATAAACTAGACAGAATGTTAGGGCAGAGGACAAACAAAGCTATGGTCCATGGATGAATATAAGTCTATTGCTGATGTTCATATGATATTACAGTCAAAATATACAAGAGTTACACCTATCTTAAGGTGTAATTTTAGGAAAATGAGACAGTAACAACATATATATGAATGAAAAATAAAGTAGACTAACTAAAACGAATTATCACACATGGAACTTTTCCCAAAAATTTAGTGAACTGATGTTCGATGTAGCATGTGTGTCACAAAACAATGAGGCATCCCATAGACACACTGAGGCATCCCATAGAGAAACACAATGCGGCAAGCCATGGAAAACAGAACTTATCTGAGGCATCAGAAACAGAATAAAATAGAAAAGTACTTAGGCATGATCAATGAGCTATGGACACTGGGAACAAGGCAAATCAGGGGACATCGACACCACCTCCTCAATGCAGCAATCAATCCAAGCCAGGCCTCTAGAGTTTTAAGGAAGTTCAGAGAAAAAGTGATCAAAGTTTGAGGGCCTTCAAAGATGCCAAGGTTTTCTGCAGCAATCATGGACTTGCGAATTTGTTCTGAACTTCTTGGCATATGGTGGAACCTTGACAAGTCATTCCTCAAAGAGCCACCAGAAGGGCCGCCAGAGCGACATCCTAGAAAAAAAAGGAAAATGCCAAATACTACAATCAGAGCGGCTTTTCCCAGAAACATATACAAAAAAAAAGAAGGCAGTTGATGGATATGTTCTAAACACTGTGACATTTGCATGCCAATGATTTAATCAGACCATAGTGCAAAATAAAGAACTCAAATTACAGTTAACAAAAATAAAATGACATGCAAAATCTGCTAAAATTACACTGGTGCTAAGGTGTAAGTTCATATGTTTGCAACTGTCATTTTTGCAAAATCAATTAATTTAGTAGGGCACAGTTCAGATATAACAAAACCGAAAAAGAGTAACATTAGTTGTGGACAGGTATTACTTAAAAAAAAACTATATCAAAAAAGGGCTGGACAATCGTCAATTTCTAGTGGTTTAGTTGGCAAATAAACGGGTGAAATTTCACATGATTGCAAAAACTATAACATTTGCATGTCACTGATTTAACTAGACCATACAAAAAAAAAGAAATCAAATTTTATTAAACAAAATAAAATTACAGTCAGATTCTTCTAAACTTACACCAGTTTTAAGGTGTAATTTCACCTGTTCGGAACTGTCACTTTTGCGACTCAATTAATTTACTAGCGCACAATTTCAGATATAACAGAACAAAGATTAACAAAAACATAACTCAAAATGCATGTAACGAGGAAAATAGTAGGCAGGCTTTGCTTAAAATGACTCTAGTGTTAAGATTTTAGTTTCATCATATTTGCAGCTGTCACTTTTACATGGCAAGAAGTAACAAAAACAAAAGAAGTCGAAATACAGTTAACCAAAAATAAATGACACGCTGACTACGCTAAAATTACACCGACGCTAACATGTAATTTCGTATGATTGCAATTGTGACTGATGCACGAAATTAATATTGTATGACACAGTTCAGATGTTACCAGAAGAGAACACCAAAAAGGCCATAATTTTACTAGGGAAAATCCAAAGTAATAAATTAGAAAAAAAGATACCTTAAGGGATTCGATGATGGAGCAAAAAGAGATTAGAAGCTGATTCTTCACTCGTTTCTAGTGCCTGCACAATCAGATGAATGAACAAAGTGAACTGGATGCAAACAAAATGAAATCCCTTGTTTGCAGAGATGGAAGATGAATGAACTTGTGAACAGGAGGGTTGGATGCGCGTTATACAATAATTATACAATAAACCTTATGAAGAACATGGGAAAGAAGGAAATTGAAACAAAGAATTCAATGCTGAGAACAGGGGAAACCAAACTTCTTAATAACCTTCCTCTGATCAGAATTCAATGCTGATATAATGTTAGACAGAGAAGTAACACTCAATCTGGTGAATGCAGCTTTTGATTCTTTCACGATCCTTTGCCTCTTTTCCTACAGAATTAACATAACTACAAAATTCAGGGAAATGTCCCAAAAAAAATTGTTCGTACATATGAAATTGAAGTTACAGCTAGGTATCCTACTCCACAAATCAGATGAGACCTAGGCTTAAAAATAGAGTGACGAATGTGCATCAACTAACAGCTAAAAAAATCATGAACAGAGGACCACACAAAAAAAAAAAAGCAACAGCACCATATAGTGATTTGACGTGCGATGTAGGAGCAATACAGATGAACCCTTACCTATCCTAAACGAATCAATTGATGAATCTGGATCCACAAATAACAAAACTCCAAACAAGCGTCAGCTCCCATACATGTATCACACGTGCGATGTAGCAGGAATACAGGTGAACCCTATCCTAAACGAATCAAGTGTCGAGTCTAAATCAACTAGCACCCAAAATCCACAGGCACGCAGGAGACACACAGCAAAAAGCGACAGGTAGTACTGGATTCACTGGCAGGTGAGAAATTACAGACGCACCAACACATACGACGGCCCACAAACATTCTCAGAATGCACATAGAACATATCAGCGAAAAATATAGATAGGGATGAGATATATCTGGAGTGGATTACCTCGAAAATAGTGGTCGACGAACCAAAACCTTCGCGAGCAAAATACATCACCAAAAATCACAGAAGAAAAAGAGACAAACAGCGTCAGAATCACAGAGAGCGGGGGAAAGCATCAGGAACAGGATGAGAGAGTGCGAGGAATCGACGAGCATCCATAGGGGAATAAGCAAACCGATTCCGAAGCGGCTCACCAGCTAATCGCCGGAGGAACGTCGGCGAATCGCCTCCGGCGACCGGGAAGCCTAACCCTAGCCAAGCAAACGAAAAGTTCGAAGTGAGCGGCGAAATGAACCGAGCGAACAGGAGAAACCCAAAAAATCCAGAACGCGGGGACGAAATAGGGGCCCACATGTCAAAGAAACAAAACAGAAGTTGAGCCAGAGGCAGGATCCAACGGCAGACAGGAGAGGCAGGAGCATCGACGCACAGAAATTCAGGTGCTCGCACGGGCTGGAACACCCGGGTGAGGTATAGCTTTCCCGAACATGTATTGACTGTACATAACATCAGCGCATTTATTACTCATAATAGAAACTTTAAAAATACTATATCTCTTACATACGACCTCTGTTTTTTATTCCGTTTTCACCGTTACGGTCTACGTGACGAGACGAACAAAACTAGATCTCACATCCCATATTTTTGAAGATTTTTATTAATAACAAAAGTTACTACTATGCATATAACACAAATTACTACTCATGCTATTTTCATCAAAACAAGCTACGTTATTTTTGTGTACAAGTTGCTACTCATATTATGTTAAGTATACTAAGCTATAGTGTCTTCTACTGAAATTTAAAACATAGATTATATCAGTAGCAAGTTTAGTTTCACATTTTTTATAGGAACATAATCTACATGCTCTACTATATACCGACTTGTTCAACGTGTTACGATAGAAACTAATATATATATAGCGTGAAATCTTTTAACGTATTATGTAATGGTAACTTATGTTGTATATTAACAACAATATATTTTATGATAGCAACTTATGTATGTATAAGTTTATATACAAATTGATACATTTGTATACACAAGTGGTTACTACCATACTAACAAAAGTTGCTACCTCTTGTATAACTTTCAAATTATTAGTATTCCCATAAGGCAATAACAAAATTACTACCATCCTTACCACACAAGTAGATATAGATTTTTCAAATTTGCAATGTAGCAACTCATGTTATAGACATAGTAGTAATTTTTGTGATACTGTAACACATGTAAAAATATTTAGAACATATGCAAGTGAGATCTAGTTTTGTTCCTCTTGTCATCTAAAGCACAATGGTGAAAACGGAATCGAAAACGGACATCGTATGCGAAAGTTATGACATTTTAAAGTTTCAGGATAGAGCAATTAATGCGATGACATCAGCTGACAGTGACATCCAGCTTTCACGCGCGAGCTGCTATTTTCTCTACTGAACAAACACACGTGTCGATTTATGGTTTGATAGACAGAGATGTGGGACACGTAGAAGTTGAAAAGATGGGACGTGCGGTTGCTTATTGCGCGTCCCTCGTACCACCACAAAATTATACTCTCACTGCACAACGGTCCCACGCTTCAGACCCCACCGGCATTCGAAGAAGCGCTCCACACGCGGGTGCACGTAGCAACCCCTCTCTCTCTAGAGGCACCTCGGCATCGGCCTCGTCCCCCCACAGTCTCTCACGGTCTCACCACACCAGCTGGGAAGGGCTCTCCCCCCACCTCCGCGGGATCCAATCGCCTCGACGCCGCCGCCATGGCTTTCGTCGCGCGGGCGCTGCGCCGCTCCAAGCCGCTTCTGACGTCGCGCTGCCCAGCGACGGCCGCCTCCTGCCGCTGGATCTCCCCGACCGCCGCCGCCGGCTCGCCGGAGGCCGGTGCGGCGGTGGCGCCCGCGGACCCGGAGCTGCCTCCGCCGCGGGAGCCGGTGGGCGGCGCGCGCGTGGAGCTTCCCAGCAACCCGGAGGATGCGCTCGAGGTGTTCGTGGACGGGCACGCCGTGCGGATCCCCAAGGGGTTCACCGTGCTCCAGGCCTGCGAGGTCGCCGGCGTCGACATCCCGCGGTTCTGCTACCACAGCCGCCTCTCCATTGCCGGAAACTGCCGCATGTGCCTCGTCGAGGTCGAGAAATCGCCCAAGCCCGTCGCATCCTGCGCCATGCCCGCACTACCAGGTCAGCCCCTGCCACAGATGCGCTCTGCCGCGTTTCCCCGCGGCTTTCTCATTTCCGCGTATTGTTTTGAGGCTCAAATTGGTCATGTTGGTCTGCTGTTCTGATTGATTAGCAAGTAGTGTGCGCTTCAGACGCTCAGATCCACTCAGTTCCTTGACATATCAACAATTTAGTGTTATGAACAGATTTTCTTGTTTGATTTCGACGGTTCGTAATCTTTGGCTAGCCTAGACACCTCAATTTCGTGAACCTTTGAATCGGTAGATTTAAACACTGAATGGTCACGCTTGCTGGATTAGGGATGAAGATTAAGACAAACACACCAGTGGCAAAGAAAGCTAGGGAGGGTGTCATGGAGTTCCTGCTGATGAACCATCCGCTGGACTGCCCAATCTGCGACCAAGGTGGGGAGTGCGACCTCCAGGATCAGTCTATGGCCTTCGGGGCTGACCGTGGTCGGTTCACTGAGATGAAGCGGTCAGTTGTGGACAAGAATTTGGGTCCTTTGGTGAAGACAGTGATGACCCGTTGCATTCAGTGTACAAGGTGATGTTTTTCTACTTCTTGGTGAATATCTATCAGTATCTGCCTCAGATGATCTCAATGCTATCCTGTCCACCTTGATTCTGAAATCTGGAAAAGTTTCATTCTTTTAGGATTATCTAGAATATATCAACATTGGATGCTAACATTCTATCTGATTACTCATGCTTAAATATACTGGTTCATAGGTTGCGGTGACATCCTATGCTAGGCTTTCACTGTTTTACTATTGCACTTACTCAGGGAAAAAAAAAAAGCTTTAGCAATTTGTGAAAACTATTTGCCTTGGCCAATATGTGATGTTTAATATTTCTATAATATTGCAGGTGTGTCAGGTTTGCTACTGAGGTTGCTGGTGTTCAAGACCTTGGTATCTTAGGTCGCGGCAGTGGTGAAGAAATTGGAACATATGTTGAAAGACTTATGACAAGTGAACTATCTGGAAATGTTATTGATATCTGCCCTGTCGGGGCTCTTACATCGAAGCCATTCGCATTCAAAGCTCGGAACTGGGAGCTGAAGGGCACCGAGACTATTGATGTAACAGATGCAGTAGGGTCTAACATAAGAGTTGACAGCAGAGGTCCTGAAGTTATGCGCATTGTTCCACGTCTCAATGAGGTTTGGTTTGCTATCCACTTCTTTTACGATTTCATTGTTGTATGTGGCTTTTGTTTGTGAGAACCACATGATTCGATGATCTGATGCTTTGTGTTGTGTTATAGACTATTTCTCGTGCGATTTATATCTTTGTGCACAAAATATGTGTTCAGTGACCATCTTTTTTCCTGTTCCTTGCAGGACATCAATGAAGAATGGATATCTGACAAGACACGGTTTTGTTATGATGGTCTGAAGAGGCAAAGACTGAATGACCCTATGATTCGTGGTCCTGATGGCAGGTTTAAGGCTGTGACCTGGCGTGATGCTCTTGCGGTAGTCGCTGAGGTTTTGCAGCAAGTTAAGCCAGAAGAAATCACTGGAGTTGCTGGCAAACTTTCAGACGCAGAATCTATGATGGCACTGAAAGATTTTGTTAACAGAATGGGTTCAGACAAGGTACTTTGCGAGGGAAATGGTCCAAAGCCTCCAGCAGACCTGCGATCTAACTACCTAATGAACACGAGCATTGCTGGGCTTGAAAAGGCCGATGTCTTCCTTTTGGTTGGCACTCAGGTAGAATTCTACTTTTTATCATGGCTAATACTTAAATGCCATTTTATTATTACTTTCCTTGCCACAACCACTGAGTTTTACTGTCTAATAATGCATCAATCATGTGCTGTTGAAATGCTTATTCAATTGCTATGCAGCTCACAGGAATCAGATTGCAGCTGATGTTTCTTGAAAGTTACTTATGTTGATTTTGATTCTGATGCATATGGAGACTACATTAATATTTGATTTGTCAGCTCAAGATTGAAATTAATTTGGTATTAAACAAATCTGCTGTACATGTAAATGTGATACATCATATTTTAGTGCATTAAGCTGCATCTCAGTCAGGACCTACTGATCTAAGTTCCAGTGATACAGTATAACACTGACACATGTTTCTTCTGTGACATTTAACAGCCAAGAGTGGAAGCTGCTATGGTTAATGCTAGGATTCGGAAGACTGTTAGAGCAACAGGGGCAAAGGTGGGCTACATTGGTGCTCCAGCTGACTTCAACTATGACCATGAACACCTTGGCACCGGACCAGAGACCCTTGTTGAGATTGCGGAGGGTCGACATCCTTTCTGTTCAGTACTGCAATCTGCAAAGAACCCTGTCATCATTGCTGGAGCCGGTTTATTTGAGCGGGAAGATCAAGATGCCCTATTCTCGAAGATTGAGACTGTAGCCAAGAAGTACAACGTGACAAGACCAGACTGGAATGGCCTTAATGTCCTATTGCTCCATGCTGCACAGGCTGCAGCTCTTGATCTTGGCCTTGTCGCTAATCCTGCTGAGAGCATCAAGTCAGCGAAGTTCTTGTACCTGATGGGAGCTGATGATATAAGTTTGGACAAACTTCCTGAAGATGCGTTTGTTGTTTATCAGGGACACCATGGTGACAAGGCTGTATATAGGGCCAATGTTATTCTGCCATCTTCAGCATTTAGTGAGAAAGAAGGCACTTACGAGAACACTGAAGGATGCACCCAATGGACCATCCCAGCTGTTCCTACAGTTGGTGATGCTAGGGATGACTGGAAGATCATCCGTGCTCTTTCTGAGGTTGCTGGGGCTCAACTGCCTTATGATAGCCTTGAAGCTGTGAGGGACCGGATTAGTACGGTTGCGCCAAATCTCGTACATGTTGACGAGAGGGAGCTGAGCACAATTTCTGCCGAGGTGAAGCCGCCAGTAAAGCAACAAGTGAGCTCAACCCCATTCAAAACCGTTGTGGAGAACTTCTACATGACCGATGCAATCACACGAGCTTCGAAGATAATGGCTCAATGCAGTGCATCCTTGCTGAAGAAGTGAGGTAGATGCCCCGAGCTAATTGCCAGCAAACATCTTAATCGCATTTTCCCTTGCTACGAGTTTCACCACCTGTTACTCGGTTGGTTGGGATGTTGAAGTATAATTTGGACTGCATTTAGATTTGCAGAGCAGCAAAACTCGATCAGTGCGTTTCTGTATTGTGTTGTTGAGAAGCAGAGCATACTCAATAAGCTTGTTGTCCCTTTTGAATCACACAAGAGCCACAGGCAATAATTTTGTTGTATTTCAGTTTTCGCTTCTATGCTACTTATCTGAAACCGGCAAAAAAGTGTTGCTTGATAATGGATTGTTTAAAATAGATTAGGATAAACTGATAAGTTCAACTGTACTCCACATTCTAACTGGTGCGTTGACGCCTGGAAGACCGCCGGTTCGCGCAATGCGTCCAAAGTTGCACCTGCAATTCTGCTATGTTGCGCCTTTTGTGTAACAGCTTGATGACTGATAAACGTTCTCACAATAATCCTTTGTGAGTAACTATGATTTCATAATCTAGAACTTGCCGCTGCCAAGGCATCCTGAACTTACTAGAAATTCTGGACATCTCTCAATGCGCCGCTGCATTTAGCCGCTACACACTGTATACCCGCGTTCAAGAACGACCAACGGTCCAACAGTGACAGGAAGCCTCAACCCGCGCCTTATCCAACAGACGCCTCGCTCGAGCAACGAGCATGGTGCTCCGCTGCGGCACACCGGCCACCCAGCCACTCGCCCGCCCACCTCTCCCGCTCCGCCACCGCGCCGCGCTCCCGCGCCCGGCCGCTGCAGCCCCGGTTCCCGCTCTTCTCCTGCGCCTACCACGCCTCGACAGCGTCGGCGTCGCGCGCGCGGATGGCGCCGTCTGCCGCGTGAGGCGGCGGGTGCGGTACGAGGCGGAGGATGAGGAGGACGACGAGGAGTGGGGCCACAACGAGGAGCTCGCGAGCCTGGAGCGGTACAGCGAGGACACCCGCGACCAGGCGCTCCTGGTGAAGGCGCGCGTGGACGACGAGGTCGAAGTCGTGCTCGTCTTCAGGGTACCAACACAAACACTACTACCACCCCAACAAGCTAGCAGCCAAGCATTGCAGCAATACACGTCCAGCGCACAACTCTCGAAAAAAAAAATGGGAGGACGGCAGCAATGTCGCCGGCGCCGGTTGGCGAGCAGGTTCCTTGGTTCTTCCTTCGGTTCTGTCGCTTATGCTTTGATCTTGCTCTCGCAGGGTTTCTCGTCTAGCTTGAGCGGGGGAACAGCCGCGGATCTGTCGATGAGCGTGCTGCCGGAGAGGGCGATCATACAGTCTGTCGACGTGGTGAAGGGGCCGTTTGATCCTAACAACATCGAGTACCTGGAGAATGGAGTGGAATGGAACGACTTTAAGAACCGCCTGCCTTAGCAGAAACAGTAGCCTGAAAACAATGTGCACTGTTTTGTTTACGACTCTGGAATCACGATAATTGCCCGCACGTTGTCGTTCTTAAGATCCCATCTTTTAGTTAAGAGCAATGGTCGCCCGAATTGTCAAATTATTGACATAGATCGAAGCAGTAAAGAAAATCAACAAAAGAACACATCGGACATCGGTACTCGTATAGATGTGACCCCGAAGACCACAGATATCATAATCATACCAAAGGCCAAGACGGCCAAATAAGTATGTTTGACAATCGAAACAACCCTCACGTCCGAAAATCGTGTACATCAATATGAACTCGGATGTAATAAAAGAATTGAACATTCTACTGCAATCACGCATGTGCTGCGGTTGTACATTCTATGTGCTCCAGCTGTGGCTGCCACCAGCCAATCATTTCCATGCAACCGAGTCGATCTCATTCCTGGCAGATTTGTACAGCTCTAGCCTCTTGACCAAGGCATCCCTCTTCCCCATCAAAGCAGGATCCTCATCCAACATTGCACTGAGCTGTTTTTTCTGCATTGTGCAAGCACAAGCAAATGAGAGAAAGATGAGTTTAATATCCAACTTACTGGACAAACTTTCAGTGAAACTAATTTGAGATACCAGAAATATGCAAAAAGTCAGCCAAGAATCAGTGCTAGATTAGTATGAACTAGGCACACAAAATCTATCAACAAAATAAAACCCTGACCAGCACCAGGAAGAAAAGGCACCAGAAGTTCAACCACACTAGAAACCATGGGCGATTAGATATCTAGATAACAATAATAGGAAATCTGAAGTTCAAACAAAATTCAATATCTATGCTCCATCAATGAACCCTTTCGACTACATAATAATATAGTGTTGTGTGCGCGCGCGGTAAATACACAGTACAGCAGCCATCAAATTCTGCACTCCGGTCACAATACTTTGGTCTTGGACAAGGTCCCACAACTTTTTATTCACTAATTCGATTATAACTATTTAGTCTGGGAACATGGAAATGACGTGTAGACTGAAAAGTAAATCCGCATTCTCATAAAATTATTTGACTTTATAAACATATTTTAATAGGAAATAGTGGTCAAGGGTACATGGGAGGATCATGTCACATCCAAAAATAAGTAATTTTTTACTGGTGGCAATACAAGACAATAAAATTTGTGAACATACCTCTTTGCTTCCCACATGAGCATAAAATCGGTTAAGCAAGTTTCTCTTTGCCTCTTTCACTTGACAATGCACAACGGCTTTCGGAATCTTGTTCCTTAAGGTCTCACAAACCATGTTAATATATGATGATACATTCGATCCTGAAAAGGAAAGGATAAACAATGATGACTTGGCAACTATTAGTATGTCATAATGGACTATTCACTGCAGGTGAATGAAGGTGTCAGTATAAACAATTTGGTACTGAAATTTCTATTGTAAGATACTACAGCAGAAGCTACAAAAAACACAAATGCCTATCAACTATAACTATATCAATCTTTAGTGAAGCTTCTATAACCTAACCTTGTGCCTCCTGTGATGGTAAGCCTCAAAGTAGTTGTACCAAGAAACTCTAGCTTAGCATGTAAGAGAAGGAAGGTGAAATTACCGATTCTTCTAAGATGGTTGTCTTGATATCTATCACTCACAGGAGTGTTTTTATCAGCAGCCTTTTCTGGTTCAGTAGGAAGTTTACGGAAGAACTCTACTGTCAGGTAGCTGGCTTCCATCTCAACTAGGCGAAGAACAGTCTTTCGGCCATCCTCACGGAACCTTTCCAGGCTCTCATTTGCAGCAGCAGCTATATCTGATTGAAGTGTGGGGAACCGCTTCAACTCCTATGATATCCAAAAGCAACAATGATAATTCAGTAAGAGGAAACAGTGCAGGATAGAAGTATCTGTAACTGAACCCTTCAACCTCAGCCCACCCAAAGCTCAAGGTACTAACCTCTGTTGCTGCAATCGAACGCCGAACTAGCTCCTTCAAAACCGAATGGACCTGTAAATACGAGAACTTTATTAGCCATATGCAACAAACACAAACATATCCCACACAATTTGTTTTTCAAACTGTTCAAATCCTCAAGAAAACATGACTATTAGACATATTTCAAACAAAATAGTATGTAGAATTCCATTTTAGAGTCAATTACAAACGTCATTCCATCCTGCCACTTATCAATGTCACTGTTGAACACTACAGCACTCCTATATTAAGCGCTTAACGAGCTAAATCTTTCTGCTACAAAGAACATATAGGAACAAAGGTTACTAGTTCAATTAGAGATATTCCTATTTGCCATTTCCAGGAACACCTACATTTGCACAGGTGTCCAGGTGCACAAAGTTATAGACTCAATAATGGGGCACAAATGTAGATGGGACATGAAACTAAAAAGTTACAGGGCGTCAATCGTTTAACAGCGGCTGCTTGCTTCGGGGGGGGGGGGGGGGGG
>JAAXCT010002961.1:0-49591 GCA_012490785.1 Eragrostis nindensis | reverse complement strand
CTGATCCATCGCTCTGCACACATATGGCGGCGAAGGTGCACCCCAACGTGGCGGCGCCGTCGCTGGGGCAGCCGGCGGCGGCGCCGGCCGACGAGGAGCCGGTGACGCTGACGGTGTGGCGCAAGTCGCTGCTGTTCACTGCCGCGGTTCACGGTGTTCGACGCCCGCGGCAACCTCGTTACCCGTTCGACAGCTACGCGTCGGACTCCCGCCGCCGAGGTGGTGCTCATGGACGCCGCCGGCCGCCCCGTGCTGACCGTCCGCCGCCCGGAAGCTGATCGCCTGGGCGCCGACCAGTGGCTGGTGTACCCCGGCGAGGACACGCGCGCGCCGCCTCTCTACGGCCGTGAAGCGGCGGGGCGCCGGCGCAGTACATGCGCGCCGGCAACGGCGCGGCGCCAAGTCCATGGCGCCCACGTCGTGCCGTGCTCCGGCGCCGGGGCGGCAACGACGAAAGCCAGCGGCGGCGGCTACGAGGTGGAGGGGTCGTACCTGCGGCGGTGCTGCACGGTTACGACGAGCGGCGGCAGGCCGTGGCGGAGGTGCGGCCGAAGGGGCGTGGGGTCGGAAACGTGTTCCGGTCTGGTGGTGCAGCCGGGGATGGAGGTGTCGCTGGCCATGGCCCGTCGTGCTGGCGCTCGAAATGTTCGCCAAGCCATCCCTGCTCAGAGCTTGGTCCTCCTAGCTGGCCGTTTCAACTGGCTTTGGAGCTGTTTCCTTTTTCTGCCCCCATTGTTTTTAGGCCCAAGAGCAAAAGAATTGCTCACGGTCATGGCAGCCTTTCCCTTTTTTTCCCTTCATCTTTGATATCAGATTCAATTTGGGATCATCAATTGCGCATGGCAATCCCTCATCTGGTGTGTGTGGTTTAGTTTTTTTTTTTTCTCGACAGTAAACCACGCACCTTGTAAAGGGATCGAAGTGTAAATATCTGAAAAAAACAAAAAAAAAAAGTTTAGAGTAGTCCAATCTCTGTCTCATCATCCACCTTTTTTTTCCCTTCTTCTCTGTATTTTTCTCATGCCACGTCTGAAATCGCACGCCATACAGAAATCACTTGGCCGGTGTTCCTCTGGCGGTGGAAATTCAGTTCAGTCCACTCAAAAAGGAAGCAGGAGACATGCTTGAGCGTCACATTTTGTTGTGTCCCCCTCCACTTCCCTATCGAGTCCCTATCATTCATACACACATATATACAAGTACCAAATGTACAAATTTGCCAGACTAAGACGGCAAGATGGCGTTTAGTTAGTGCCATGTAACGAGGATGTATGTGTCTGTTGCACTACCTGGGATTGAAATCCTACTCAGCTGCATGCAAAAGCACGCGAAAGCAAATGGTTGGTGACGTGCTCCTTTCCAGATGTGCAAGTCCCTTGGTCCGGTCCAGCACTCACTCTTTCACGTCCAACTAAGCTAGCTGCCGGATCTAGTGATGCGCGTTGAATTCCGACCACCGAAAGTTTCGCAGCAGCCATCGCCGACCGTCAAGATGGTTGCGTCTTGTTCAGTACTTGGACTCAACACAAGCGCTGCCCTGCCTGCCTGGGGCGGCCGGTGGGTGGAGGACATCGAGGGCGCCGGGCACACCGACTAGAGAGAGTTTCAGAGCTTGCTTGGAATGCAGGAATTTTGATTGCGAAAGTCCGATTCCCACAACAGTTGTGAAAGAAATATCCCCGCACTACGCTCCAATCGGCCCTTTTGTTCCGTGATCGACCAAGGTTTCCATCAACCACGCCACGAACTTTGAGACTGACTCGTGCGGAGTGTTCAGTCAAGTATGACCCTTTGCATGAATAACTGCAGAGTCGAGCTCGAGCAAGCTTGTTTTTGTCGAGTGAACGAAGCTCTCTCGTTTTCTGCCGCGTGCTGTGTTCTCGCATATACCAGTGCTGCTGCAGAATTCAGAAGCCGAACTGCCAGGTATTTGTCATTCGGCAGAGGCTGTAATTACGGATAAACCGATTTTTGCTTGGAAATCTATGTGAATTGCTGAAACATTTTCATTAGCATTTCCTTGTGTTTAATGTGTCGGAAATATGAGCATGGGAACAACCGAGCAACAAATGTCCATCGTATTTCTGTAGATCCCGCCTATGCAGTCCAGTCTCGTTTTCAGACTGACTCACTCTCATCACAGGGGGGCACCGTATCAGCCCAAAGATGAATTTGGGTTTGGCCCCACTTCCCAGCCTAGGCCCTAGCCCGTCTCGGTCCAGACCCGCATCCTTTTCCATTTCATTCATTCATGCTTGTCAGATCGACCTGCAGTCCAAGTTGCTCTTTGGCGTGCTCTTGACCTCTCTGGGGAGCACTATTGACTGGGTTGGTCAACCTTCAGCTAGCTTCCGTGCCTCACTGGCGGCCGTGAATAGGTGGAGGACCATTAGCTTCCTTGCACTTCTGAAGATTTCTGTATTTGTCGCAAGCTGCTTCGAACTGTCCATCCTACTTAGTAGTGTGTTTGTCCCTAGCGTTTCTGTTATGTGCCCTGACATTATATTGGAGCAAGAACGGTCTTTTAAAATCCTACTACACAGAAGAAATTTTCGTGAGTCGACCTAACTGAATTGTAACATCCTTAGCTACTCAGGAAAATAGATTTGTCACCTTTAATCTTCCAATCTGAGGCTAGCCTGCTGGCGTAGTTAAAATGGAAAAAAATAAGTAATCATCTCACCGAGAACATAATATAGGAGCTAAAGATTGTTTCTATCTACTTTTCCTTGTCAACTTGCCACCAGTCGTCCTCAAACTAAAGATATGATCGATAATACTCCCTCCGTTTTATTATATGACGCCGTTGACTTTTTCGTTGAACTTTACCAACAATATAGATTTAAATAATTACTTTCCGAATGTAAAATGAATATCATTGGATTCATCATCAAAAGCTTTAAGGTTAACTTATACACTTAGCTATTTACACAAATATTTTGAATAAGACGAACGGTCAAACGTAACGAAAAAATCACCGGCGTCATATAGTAAAAAACGGAGAGTACTAATTAGCTCAAGCATAAAAACTGTGCCTAGTCAATGTCATTAAGTCATCTTCATGCAGGCTGAATCCAAGGAGGGTAATACCAAACTGGCTTGGGCACTGGCCAACTGTCATTGAACAAAATTCGAATAAGTTATAGACTGAATTTAATGAAACAAATATGAACGGATAGCATTGAAATTTGACCCGACCTGTTTGAACCATCGTTATGTATAGCTTCAGCAACACCGTGCCTACAAAAACAGCAAACAAAAACTTTTACACGCAAATAATCAGATTAGATTAATCACCGAGAAAGCAGCTTAATGGGGTTAAAGCATACCTTTTGCATCAGCATTTTCCAATAATTCCTGGATTTTTTCCCTAGGTAGGTACGGAGTCTCTTCGGCATGGAAGAAATTCATGCCAATGAAATTCCCACAATTATCGATAAGAGGCCCTCCAATCCCAGCCTAGGGCAGTAAACAAACAAGTAAACGCAAGTGACACCAGAAAAGGATTTCAAATACACATGGTATGTGTAATTAAGTACAGATTCAGTTCAGCAGCTCAGCAATAATTATTTGCATCATGCAACAATGCAAGGGCAGTCATACAAAATACCTTCGTGATTCTACAGAGGAGATCCTAAGCTCTTCACAATCAAGTTTGCTCCGTCTGTCAACTAAGACGCCATCTGATGCCATTAGTTTCCGTTGTTTGAAGAGACATCCCACCGCTATGACCTCGGTATTAGGGGGAAATGAAATCTGCTTCTTCAAATCCATTGCACTGGGATGCAGAAGCCCATGATGTCGACAACAGCAACATTATAACGTAGATCATAATATTTCAATGTTCCTGCGACACGCTTTTTTTCTAAGGTACACTTGAATCTGCAATGAAAGATTTAAACCCGCGTCATAAATGGACAGACAAAAGACACAAGCAATGATTAGCAATGCGAGCACAAACCTGTAAGTTTTTATCAATCTCGTTTCCATCACCATTTCTAACCAAACTTGCTGATGTAAGAATCCTTGAGGAATAACAGCCTATAAATACACCAGTGCAAGCAAAACACCTTGCATCTCCTACACAGATCACAATATGGCCTTGAATAAACATAAGAATAAAATAAAATGTCAAAATAGTAACAAGGATATCACAACACAATCACCTTTGAATGAGGCAAGCGGGACAACGCAGTCACGCATAGTTGAGGCGATGCCATCGCTAAGAGTGAGCCAAATATTCATCTCAAATTCTTCTTCATAAGAGTTAATCACACGCATCCTGTCCATGTCATCTGTTTAAAGAAACATGATGCCTCAGTTGGATAAAGTTGTTGCAAATTAAGGGCATACTCAAAAAAATTAACAGCAGTCACTCACGAGATATCATGGTCGGAGAGGGATAACCATTACGCCTCGCAAATTCACAAAACATTCTAAGAGAGCTGATGTAACAAAGTGAATCAATTAGCAAATGTATCTTGACACCAAGTGATAAAGTACAAGAAAACTAACAGTTAGGCACGGTATGTTTCTGACTCTTGCTTGCTTCTTCTGTACTACTGCCCCCTTGAATAATGCCGACCCTGCAGTGTACAGAAGACGATGTCAAAGATCATGCACACATTAACCAACCAAACTGAGGCTGAATGGAGATAGTACAACAACAAAGCCTTTTAGCCCCAAGCAAGTTGGGGTAAGCTACAGATGAAACCTCCAAAAGTCAAACACAAGACAAACAACAACAAAAAAAAAAGAAGAAAGAAAGAAAAGCGGGACTCGAATGGAGATAGTAGGTTACAGATAATTCACAACAAAAAAGAATTGAACAAACATGTCAGCACATCTTGAGTGATGCCATAAATGTATGTTCTGAAAGCCACATTACTGTTTTAAACATAAGCTTGACTGGGCAATCTAGTTTCAACACATGATGACATGCAGATTAGGAGCGACCAGCAAGGTACAGAGCGAAATGTTCTCAAACACAAAACAACTAGAACACAAGAAGATGGAAATGTACCCAAAAAAACCTAATGGGGTAACCTCAAAAACTGTTCGTCCTTCCAAACAGTAACTCTGACGAGACAGGTTTACAGTATAGGACAGTGGGAGGACAGGCATGAAAAAAACTAATCGGGGAAGGTAAGGCTTGTAATTACCGCAGGTCTAATGCATACCTAGATGTTTCAAAATGCCCCAGGCATTCAAGAATTTTTTTTGTTGGTAGGAGCGCAGCGCTTTCGCCAATACAGATGTTTAATCCAGCAAAATTCCCATCAAAATCAAGAAGGGGCTTCCGGACCAAGCCTAGCACAAAATTGAAGGGGCAATGAAGAAAGCTACATCAGAAAAATGGAATATGTAGTGTCCCAACACTCAACTAATTGTTTTAGTTCATATGCAGTAGGATGATCCATATAATGGTAGTAATACAGCTAATTTCAACAGCTCACCATGTTTCCTTCATATGTAGAGCTCGTAAACTCATAGAGTTCATTTATTGCGCTGCCAATCACTATACCATCTCCTGACTTCAGCAGCCTGAGTCGAAATAACGCCCCACAGCTAATACCTTACTACTGGATTCAATTTGCACACGAGAGCTAGAACTGAGACGTGATGTCTGAAAACCACGGGCACGCCTGATGTTGACAACTGCAATTCTACATTTTGAATCGTAATGGTGTATCCAGCCACTGACAACTCGACCATTGGGAAGACGCACTTTAATCTGCAAATAAGATAATGTAAGAACAGGTGAACAGGATGATACATAAATAAATAAAAGAAAATAAGTGCAGAGAAGTTGGCACCAACCATCAATTATCAGTTATCACATGATCTGGAGACCCACATATATTAGCTGAAGTCAAAACACTTGTGTTTGTAGCATCAGGACAAAAGTTTTCAATAAATATGCCTGTGCATTCAAATAGCTTCGTACCTCCTAAAGATGGCAATAATTTCAACCACGCTGACTGAAAATTAAATTACAGTACAGAAAATAAAAGGTGTACAATGATATATTACCAACAAATGAAGCACAACAGCGACAACACTTTCAGATAGTTGAGACGCAATCCGTTTCCTGAGTTCACTCAAGGAACTTTCACAAAGTTCAATATAGTTATTAAATCCATCTTCAAAATTTGTGGAACTTTCACAAGGTTCAATCAAGTTTGTGAAACCAACTTCAAAGGCGCTCAAGGAACTTTCACTGGCTTATGAAGGTACCAGATCCATCTTCAAAGGTACAGGAAAACTGTAAGTGCTACAACACTATAGCCTTATAACTAAAAGGAGGAATTGGCATGAAAAACGTATAAATGACTCACGCCGTGTCCAAGGATTTTGCTTTATATTCAAGCGTCCTCTGTCCATGCACCTTTGCTTGCGCTTGGTTTTCTGCATCCTCCCTACCCAGGGGTGGAGCCAGTATTGGACGGGAGTACTAAATTTATCAAAAGAAGATCAAAGTTACTTTATGATATACTCTTGATTGAGTCCGATCCGAATTTATACCTATATTAGGGTATGGGGTGCACCCTTTCGCACAGCAGGAACGAACGGGAAGAGCCCGGCGAACGACGTTTCGCGCTGGTCGCCGAGTTATCGCCCGCCGCCGCCCCGAGCGCTAGGGTGTTCGCTGCCGCTGCCGCCGCCGCCTGTGTTTTCTCTTCTCTTTCTTTTTTCTTTTAACTTTTCGTGTCGTTTGGCCGTTCGTGACAGGCAGAGCTCGAGTCTGCGAGCGTATGATTGAAGGGAACATATATGGAAACCAACTTTTTCCGTGCAAACTGTGAACTACACAATTTTAATCTAAGAGGGGTGCTCAAGGGAGGTGAGAGGGGCACCGCTCAGAAGAGATGGGAGGAACATGATCTAAAAAGGGCGCTCAGGCTTTTAGATCAACGCTTAGATTGAAATCTTTATTTGCAAATCACCCCTTCTATCTCTCCTGAGCTTGCAAATCACCTCTCTCACCTCCTCTGAGCATCTCCTTAGATTAACATCGTGTAGATCAAATTGAAGTTTTCATAATTTGCACGAAAATGTTTGTTTCCACCGGATACGTTTCAGTGATTAAAGAGGGGTAGCATTGTCCGTTCACTAGAGCTTTGAGGGCTATTCATTTCATTTTGCAGATAGACCTCTCAATTTAAGGGCCATCTCAAAATTGATTTAGTTTCTGAAAAATTTAGCACTGTCACATCAAAAAGAATCTTCACATTTAGAATATTTTGATTAGTTTACCTTTTTGACAGATTGGTAATTACGAGATGGATCTAATGAGCCTAATTAATCTATATTTTGCTACAGTGATGCTACAGTAACTATCTTCTAATTGCCGTTTAATTACCCTCGTTAGATTCGTCGCGCGAATTAGACAGAGGTTCTGAAATTAGTTTTATAATTTGACTTTGTTTAGGACATATAAATAGTAAAATTTTCTTTGACGTGACCTCTTTAAAATTTAGACCACTAAAACCGAACGCTGACAAGCTGATGCAGATGGACCTGCACGTACGAGTGCTCGAAGAAGTTGCTAGTTGGCGTGCTATTGACCCCCTCTCGCGTGATTCGTTCGACCCCACTTCGATCTGGTTTTCACGGCAGGTCACGCTGCAGCAGCCATGGGGAGCACCATTGACTTGACTCCGAACGTACTAGTTTGGAACACGGCAAACGATACAGCCAGAAGCTAGGTCAGTAAGCTAGACGAGCTAAATATTGACTTGGTCAACCTTCAGCTAGCTTCCGTGCCTCACTGGTGGCTATGACGACAATTTAATTAGTCTTGGATTCGGTCCAGTCCAGAGTGGCGACGGTCTTACCGCAGAAAAGAACAACAGCCGTCGTACTCGGACCCGATCCATGGAGTCTTCAGTCCTCTGCGCACTGCCATATTGTGTTTGCTCCTCTATAACAGACCAGGGAAGCGAAGCAACGCGGAGATCAAACACGAACGGACAATCCTCTCCTCTCGTCCAAAGCAAACTCGTTCCCAGCATCGCCAATAATCGACAGAAGAGGCCGGTGAGAACCACAAATTAGTTTTGAGGCATGGACGTGAGTTTCGGGCCCGAGGAGCAGTTCGTGTGGCCAGCTTCGGTCTCGGCGGGATCATCATGTCCGGAGCTGTAAGTGTTCATCTCACCGTGCTATTCCTATTCTCTATTGATCTGTTTCGAAATTCTAGCGTACGCGCACCTCTTTCTGAAGATTTCTGTACTCGTCGCAAGCTGCTGAACTTATCTTCTTAGTGTTACCTTTCTATTCTAGCGTTTCTGTTCTGTGCCTGACATTCCACTGACTAATAATAATTGGTGGTTCTTCTTTGTTACAGGTATATAAAAACTCGACCTGCCGGGGGTAAGACCGCCCCCGACGGCATTTTGCTAAGGAGAAGAGCCTCTCACGCAGCCCGAGAAAACCCCGAACCCCCTCCCGATCCTACACAGGGACTCAGCTGGCCGTTGTGAGCTTCGGCGCGAGTCTTAACCATGTGCTTTGACCCGGGGAGAGCGAGAGGATTTTTTTAACTGCAGCAATGAACAGTAACTCGCGTTACTGTTCACTGCTACAGTACTCGTGCCTCAGCTGGCTCGAACCCGGGACCTTACGGGAGCAAGCTCCCGGAGGCAACAGCCTCTAGCCACTCGGGCGCTCCAAGCTTTGGCTTTGTTACAGGTATATGATATGACTCGCGAGGTTAGCTCTCGGTGGTTCAAGCTTACGACGGCCTAAGTGAAATGCACAAAGTCGAGTGGAACAACAGGTACGTCAGAATTCGTTGCCTGACGTTTGACAGTTAATTCGTCAAGCTAAGTATAAAACACAACTCATGTAGTACACGCCATTTTCAGGGGATTCTCTACATTCCACGCATTGGTTGCTGCAGCAGTCTCTTTTTATCTGCTGGTGGTATCTGGTCTGTTCAGCGAGGATGCCCATAATGCCATCATAGTAACTGAAAGAAAATTGTGGCTATCTGATGCCATGTTCGGGGTAAGTTTGCTCCGAGATTACCTTAAGGCATAGGAACTGCATGCTCAGGAGACGTTCCAAAATACTCGTTAGAAAAGCCTGAAGGCTTGATGTTTAATTAATTAATCGCTGTGTTTCATTTTTTCTTTTATGTACCCCAGGTTTCCCTTGGTTACTTTTGACTGACTTGGTGATGATCCTCTGGTATTTCCCAGCTCTAGGTGGAAAGGAATATGTAAGTAGGTTTACCATCTATCGTTAATCGTACACTAATTAGAGACCTGGTTTTACCGTCCCGTAGAATTTAATGTGGTGGCATATTGTTCAGCTCTTGCATCATGGCTCTCCATGTATTCGATCTCTCTTGCCCTATTGAGTGGCAAGGGACACATCTACATCCTCATGGTTCTCTTCACCGAAGCAACAACTCCGTTCGTAAACCTCAGATGGTAATAATCTTCAGTTCAGACATTATTAATCTTATAACTGACAGTGATGCTTGTGGATGCCTGAGCCACCATGGATTTGTTGTTCCGGATATGAATCGTTTCTCCTGCAGGTACCTGGACATTACTGGCCGTAAGAGTTCCAAGCTTTACTTGTACAATGGACTGGCACTGTTTGTCGGATGGCTGGTACATATGGCCTTCACATTTTGAATGTGATTCACATGGCAAAACTCTGTATTTAACGCAGAATTCTGTGTCCGTTCATCCGTTGCAGGTTGCTCGAATCATACTGTTCGTTTACTTCTTCGCGCACATGTACCTTCACTTTGACCAGGTAACCATCGTCCAAGCTCGAGTGAAACGCAGATTCCTAGAAACTTTGAAACGAAACAAGATGGTTTGCTTATGCTCAGTGATCGTGTTTTATGTTCCAGGTGAGGACTGTGTTCCCGGTTGGGTTCTACAGCATAATGACGGTGCCGCCGGTGCTTTCGCTGATGAACCTACTCTGGTTCTGGAAAATATGCAAGGGGATGGTTAAAACTCTCTGCAAATCGAAGCAGAGTGCAAGCGTAAAAACGGATTAGGCATGAACAAGAGGAACGTCGTGCTGCGCAGCTGCTAATTTTCTTTACGCCAAATGGCGTTCGTTCTTTTCCTGACTCACTAAGTTATAGAAGTTTCAGTACTGATATGCGCACAATAGGGTCATAGGGACTAGCTAAACTGTTTCCTCCAGAAGATGTTCAGCTCGTGCTCAACACAAAAATGAAAAATTATGTATGTGGGCCTCCGTGACTAGGCACACACGACTGCATTTTGCATGGGCCGTTCGTGGACCTGTCATTCTCACGCTTCAGTGGTGTGGGTGGCTTCCGGTTCCGGACCAGCGAAACATTTTTCAGCCCGTCTTGCACTTGCACTAAAATTGTAGACCGGCAAATACGAAACTGACGTCCCTCAAAAAAAAAAAAAAACGAACTGACAGAGTGATTGAGGGAGTATAGCAGCCTAATGGAACGGACAAAAGCAGTCACATTCAGTCATGCGTCTACCTCGATCGATGTCCATGCGGGGAGCAAGGCGACGCACGCAGGTGATGTGTGACAGGCATGCAGATGCAGGTCGTCCTCTGATGCAAGAGGTCGCTCTCCGCAGGACACATGAATGAAAGACGATTAAATTAAAATATGCTGGAGTTTATTAGTAGAAGCCAATCATCAGCCATCTCAATTCGACGCGGTTCTCCCCTCACGAAGATCCTAGCAGTACGCTAGCTGCTTGTTGCTTAGCGTCTGAACCCCTTCTGATTATGCCGGTAATCTCTCTCGCTCTGTCAGCGTTCCATGTGTCCTCCTGCAGTAGAAGTTGGGCGGTGTCCACCCGTGCGTGCGTCTCCTGGATTGGGATGTTTTTGTCATCTCAAGAGCATCTCCAGCAGACCACCTAAACTGGAAACCAAAACCTAAAAACTGTCAAAATGGCCAAAAAACTGCTCCAACAGAGTACCTAAATAGATACCAAAGCCTAAAATTTTTTGGTTTCCACCTAAATTTCTCTCTCCTAAACTCATATTTGAGTTTCCACTTCCTGGAAACCTAAAACGAGTAGACGCACGCGGGAACACCCAACCGCTTCGCGCCTGACATTTCCTACCCCAGTTCCCCCACCCGCCTCCACGAATCCGACCGCCGGCGGCGCCGAATCTCAACCCGCCGCCGCGAATCCGGCCACCGGCATCGCCATGGATGACCTTGCCACCTTACCGTGCCTCAGACGCCCTTTGCCGCTCCTCCTGGCCAGCCTCAAGGCGCCGCCACCACCAAATCTTGCCGCGCCGCCACCAAAGAGGCGTGCAGCGCGTCGGGCCCGCTTGCGCCTCGTCGGGTCGCGCAGCTCGCAGCTCGCGCAGGGGGAGGAGGGCGCCCGGTGTAGCTCCAGCCTGTGGGCAGCTCGCCGAGGCGCGCGACGCACCGAGGCGCACGGCTCACTGGGTGGGGGCGCAAATGGCGGCGCGCTCAGGCGCCGGCGTGTGGGTGCGCGGCTCGCCGAGGCGCCGGCGTTTGGGGGCGCACGGCTCGCCGCCGAGGTGGGGAGCAGGGTGGCCGACGGGGAGGAGGGAGGAAGGGGGCGGCGAATTGGAGCTTGTGGCTGGTGGTCGGGTGGATCTCGCTGAGGGAGAGAGGATAAGGCCATGGCTGTGTGTTTTTGCAAAAGGTCCTTATGCAAATATGTAATTATTAAAAGTTTTCTGTGTCTTGGTGTTTTTATTAAAACCCCTTGTAGATGAGAGCATTTTCATAAAGCTTTATAGGTACTCAAGTATAGGTAGTCTGCTGGAGAGGTACACAAATTTTTTCTGAAAACCTTCTCTCTCCTAAACCTAAAACTAGTTTTAGGTGTTCACTTTTAGGTATACTGCTGGAGATGCTCTAAAACTCGATCTGCGAGGGGCAAACCCCCCCCCCCCCCCCCCCCCCCCCCCCCCCCCCCCCCCCCCCACCCCCCCACACACACACACGGCATTTATTAAGAAGGAGATTTTTTTTTTCACGCAGGTCGAAAAACCCAAACCCTCCTTCTGATCGTACATAAAGACTCAGCTGGCTTATGAACTGTGGCGTGCGTCTATACCATATGCTTTGATTTAAGAAGTGAGGGGATTTTTAGGTGCCGTTTGGGTGCCTGACCACTCGGCCAGGACCTTTGGCATTTTTGTCATCTTGATACACCGGTTGGCACCTGTCACCTAGTACAAACGTATATGTATATTTAACACATGTATACAGGCGTTGTCGACAGATTCACGCGGAGAACTACGTTGTTCTGGCATTTCTGGCCACCACCACCACCACCAGCATATCCAACTCATGGATAGCTGACCTCGAGCTGGATAGTTTGGATGAGTTTGGTAGCATGTTAATTTGTCTCTGTAACTGTAATAGAGTACCAAAATATCTACTGCACAGCTGCACTTGACAGTGTACATGCAAAAACATGTTGGAATTATGTGGGCTAGACCCATTTATATTTCCCAATAATTCCTGAAAAATCTCAAAAGCCCATTCATGCATGGTTGGAGTGGAACTCTTTAGTCTCATATTGCTAGTTGAAGTGGAGGAGGACCTACTTAAATAGAAGGTTGCTTCACCTTCTCCTGCTAGTATGTGGATAAGGGGATAAAGAAGAAACACACGCGCGCGCACCCGGGCGGGGCGGAGCGGGGCGTGGGCGTGGGTGTGGGCGTGGGCGCGCATCACCTGCGTGAATGGTCCGCCGAAATCTGGCCTGAGGCCTTGCGGGTGCGCGGTTTTCTTTTGCAGTTTCTTTTTGTTGCGTATCAAATTCGTTTTTATATGGAAACCGATTTGGTTGTGGGACGCCAAAAAAAACCCTAGCGGTCTCCCTCTGTAACACAACACGAGTGCGCCGCCCCCATTGCATAACACAACACGAGTTAGGGTTTAGCCTCTTCCTCCTGCTGCGTCGCCGCTTGTAGTCTGCCCTATCTCGATCGTCGGCGTGCACCGGCGAACGGGAGAGCAGGTCTCCGGAACCGTCGTCCTCTGAGCTCCTGCACCGGGAGAGGGCGAATAAGGTTTTTGGGAAGCGCTCTGCGCGACTGCTCGATCGCTTCCACCACGGCTCGTCTTCCTCCTCGGTCGCGTGCGGGAGTTGCTGCTCGTCGTCATCAACGTCTACATCGTCGTCCCGCTACGGCTTCCACTACTCCGCTCGATCAACAGTACATGTTCTTTAAAACCATGTCTCCCCTATTTGCCTATCTGATCCATGCTTGTACGGTAGTACTGCGAAGTATGGTAGACCTTGCTCTGTTTACTATGGTTATAGACTTGTCTAGATCTTGCGTAGACTTGTCTAGTTTAATCTGTAATCTGTTCATCATGTTTATGATTTATTTCGGTATTAAATTAAATCTAAAAGTGCTCATATATTCAACAAAACAAAGGTAGGCGTCAACCTCAGCTTGTCATTGATGATTGTATCGAACCCCTGTCATCAAATCTGATCCGCCATCTCGGCGGCTCTCGATCGATCGCTATCCAAATTATGTATGACATGATACACGCATGGCCTTGTCAGCACTGCAGCCTAGCTAGTACCGGGTCAAAGCCTCCGCAGGCTTATAGCGGATTGCTTGCTTAATTAGCACATAGATAAACGATGAGTTTGACATTTGGAGGCAGGGATGAGCACGACGGCTACGGCTTCCTATATGTCGCTGCCAACCGAACGGGCCAGTCGGTGAAAGCTTTTTGGTCTTAGGATACGCGTCACTGATTGATTGCTGCTTGTGCTAGTCATCATCGACCCTTGAGCTTGCCTCCCAAGTTGAGGTTTCACTACACTTTTAACTTGGAGCTAAGGTTGATCTCTGGAAAAAAAGGTTGCTTCTTATTTGCTTCTAACATAGTGGACATCACAGAAATATGATACTCTTCTTTGTTCGGTTTGCAAGTTACAGAGATACTTGTATACAAGGAGCAACTTCAGTTTGACACGCTGCTTCTCACATGGGCTGTTTTAGTTTCCATCATTTTCCAGTCATGTATTAGATATACTCGGAGGCAGTATCGTCAAGTTTAGTACACTGGTTCTGGAAGAGGCCGGAACTATAACAGATATGCGACACCCACATTTGTATAATAGTAGTAAACCATGGTTTTGTGTCGTTGACAGGCACTGGCGGAGCCAGGCGTCGGCCAGCCAGGGCCACGGCCCCTCCTTCCCCAACGCGATTTTTTCAGACAAATGATGTAGTCGAAGGCAATTAGGAGTAAAATTAGTACTAGCGGCAAGCTCAAAACGAACAAACAAGTGCTGAACTCATTGATCTAGCGCACACAACAGCTCGACAACGATCACGCCCCTAACCTCTGTTTCTGTTTTAAGAATGCTACTACTAGGTTCAGGACTTAGAGGAGTTTAATTTTGTTGTGAAAGGATTTGTTAACTGACCGCCCCTCCTTGAGTTCATGTCTGGCTCCGCCACTGTTGACAGGCATGGTTGCTTCGGTTCGATCATATGTTATTTGTGCCTTGTCATTAACCACGAGATTGGCCCATGAAAATGAAATGACGCATGAAGTTAACATGTGCATTTTCTACTTCAAAACTAAGATATTGAAAGATATTATAGCACCCTATAAGCCGCACTCTACCATTTACATGATTTTTAATGGCGTTGCCTCCTTGTAGGATTCTAGGGGTTCTAGCTAGTAGTTATGCAGTGCGGTTTCGGTTCTCTGTGAGCAGAATATAGAAATTAACATCACTAGCATGAAAATGTAGTTTTATAGTACCTCTCTCGGTATAATCAACAACGTAAGATAAAAAAGAACATATTTCCTCCATTCCACGATCCATGAAAAGAACATTAGGGAAAATAATATTCTGTCTGAATTTTCCGGAACATTCAGGACTCCACACACCCGAGGGCGCCAGCTGTTTAAATCTGTAGTGATGAGATTAGTATAAACCAGTTACCAAATCTCACTTATCCCCGGATAAACACTTAACCAAGCAGCTGTAAGTGCCGGCCAAGCCTGCATACCAATCCGAATACAGCTAACACCATCGTCAGGCTTATGTTTCTCAGATTCCTGACATGCAACTTCTTCTGAAACTGCCACTAGCTTCCAAATTTGACCTAGTAATACAACATTATATATGTATTGTTAGTTATTAACTACTGACATTCGATCCATACATATAGTGGCTGCCTTCTCTCTCCTTCCCTTCTCTTCAGCTATGAAAAAGCAAAACCCTAGTTTTGATTGCTGATCAATCACCTTATGAGTACAGGAAGAGGTTCATCAGACATGCAAGATTATCTGGGCTTCGTGCAGTTTCATGAGCAGCACCTCTACGGCGGCAGCGTTGGCGGTGCCCACCTGCCACTGCAGCACCACTTCTTGCATCACCAGCAAGGTTTCGTTGATGCCAGTGAACGTTGCACCGGCAAGGATCCCGTGCCGGAGTTCGCCGCCGAGCCGGCGGCCGAGGCAAGCGAGCAGGACTTGGCGTCCGAAGGAGGCGACAACGCGGCGGAGGAGCGGAGCGGCGCGTCGGCGGCGAGGGACGAGGAGGAGGCCCGCGGCGTGCGGATGCTCGCGCTACTGATGGAGTGCGCGGTGGCCGTGTCGGTGGGCAACCTGGCCGACGCCAACGGGATGCTCCTGGAGCTGTCGCAGATGGCCTCGCCGTACGCGTCGTCGTGCGGCGAGCGGCTCGTGGCCTACTTCGCCGATGCCATGGCGGCGCGGCTGATGAGCTCGTGGGTCGGCGTGTGCGCGCCGGCGGCGGCGCCGCCGTGGGCGGAAGTGAACGCCGCGTTCCGGGCCTTCTACAACGTCGCGCCGTTCGCGAGGTTCGCCTACCTGGCGTGCAACCAGGCCGTCCTGGAGGCGTTCCACGGCAAGCGGCTGGCCCACATTGTCGACCTCGACGTCGTGCCGGGCGGCGCGCTGCAGTGGCTCTCGCTCCTCCCGGCGCTCGCGGCCCGGCCCGGCGGCCCGCCGGTGCTCCGCGTCACGGGCTTCGGCGCGTCGGCGTCGGTGCTCCGGGACACCGGGAACCAGCTCGCCGCGCTGGCCAGCAAGCTGGGCGTGCCGTTCGAGTTCTACGCCGTCGCGAAGCGCCCGGAGGTGCCCGGCAAGAGGCACGGGGAGGCCGTGGCCGTGCACTGGCTGCGCCACGCGCTGTACGACGCGGCCGGCGACGACGGCGCCGCGATGCGGCTGGTGCGGTGGCTGGAGCCCAAGGTGCTGACGCTGGTGGAGCAGGAGCGAGGCGGCGCCGGCGCCGGCGGCCATTTCCTTGACCGGTTCGTCTCCGCGCTGCACCACTACTCGGCGCTGTTCGACGCCATGGGCGCCTCGCGGCCGGCCGACGAGGACGCGAGCAGGCACCTGGTGGAGCACGGGGTGCTCGGCCGGGAGATCGCGAACGTGCTGGCCGTCGGCGGGCCGTCGCGGAGCGGCCGGGAGAAGGTCGGCTGCTGGCAGACGGAGCTCGGCCGGCACGGGTTCCTGCGCGCCGGCGGCGGCGGCGGGCGCGCGCAGATGGTGGCCGGGGCGTACCCGGCGGGGCTGGGATACACGGTGGCGAACGACCACGACGGCACGGTGCGGCTCGGGTGGAAGGGCACGCCGCTCTACGCGGTCTCCACGTGGACGTGGTGCCCGCCACCCCACGCACAACGTTAACCACATCAGCTAATCGGGTTGTTTTGTGTGTCGGTCAGTATACTTGTGTGATATGGTGCCATGGTCTGGTCTCTGGGAAATGGGCCCACAAAGACAGTTACAGATATGTAAAGTACTGTGACTAACGGGCCGATTTGTCAGTGACCAGTTCTGGTTAGTGGTTGCTCTTGCTTACTACTCCTATATGAAGTGGGTTCGTTTCCATATTCTGAATTACACTTTAAATCGAGCTGGAATACTGGATTACGAGTTAGAATGCTGCAAGAGATCGCACCTGAAATTTGCAGCTCGCACGCATCAGGACGAACTGGTGCCTGCACCTGACCTGAGTTAGTTTCTTCAGCCTTCGATGGTCTCTTCCAAAGGTAGACACGCATCAAAGAATGGACATGTAAATAATATAGGCCAAAAGACTAATTGAGTTTTATATTTAGGTTGCATGGATGCAATGTGCACCGAAGGCAACAAAGAACTGATGCGATTAGCAATTCCAATAGAGTAGCAACAAGCTACATTCAGAAAAAAAAAATGCGTCCCAAGAATTAAGCTGCTGAATTTACATCCTACCACCTAAAAAACGCATAACTACAACTCATGGTAACCAAATTGCGATGTTGCTATGCAACTCAGCACCATTCACCAATCCTCACTGTACATTTATCAGCCAACACTACCTGTTTGCAAAAATTTGCAGCAGATATCAAATTCACATCTCAGCACGACCTGAACAATCTGGATTTGAAGCTCCTCTGCTCTGATAAATTGAAGGATGTCTTTCTTTGCGTACAGATGCAAGCTCTTGTGTTTTGCAGAAGAGATGGGTTGCCTTTTATCCCATGCCATGTAGAGCTTCTGGATCTTACAGCTCAAATCATGGGTTCACATTGCAGTCAATCATAAATGGCTCATCCCTTGGCAGGTATTTCTTCCAGTATTTCCTGTACCGTCGAATGCCAAGTTCTAACCAGGGTTTCATGTTACCGTTGTAGTGCAAAATGGCAGCTTTCTTTATCGCACCATGAGTGAGTCCATAGTCATAACCAAGACCAAATTGGGCCCACTGGTCTTCAATAGGAAAGATCAGATCCTGAAACGCAAGCAGGCCTGCAGGTAGTGCTGCAGCTCTCCAGGAAGCTTCTGACTCATGTTGCAGCTGTTAAAGAATACAAAAGCACGCCTTTATCAGCCCAAGTTTACAAACTCCTGGTTGACAAGCTAAAATTGCAAGGATTAAGGACGACAACTGGGTAACTTCTAGCAATAACACTATGCTACTTGCTTAATTCCTACTTGCAGACAAGAAACCAAGGATAAAAGTTAAAACATATAGGAAAAGGGCAACAACTAAATGATCATGACACTAACCTTTTGTAGCATCTGGTGATGAATCCTACTGATACCATGCTCCCTCCATTTGTCGAGATCAATAATACTCACTCCAGACATCCAGATGCACGAACTAGAATTGTATGGGAAGTTAGGCAAGTATGCTCTGAGTTGACCAAATCTAACATGGCAAAACTGGAGAGCACCAATCACTTTCCCTTTTAAATCAAGGTTCCATAGGAGCGACAAGTCTCTCTGGACAATAGTATCATCTTCCAGGACGATGACCCTTTTCAGATTACTAAACAATTCAGGAAGCAAGAAAAGAGAGTGGCCAAACACTGAAATATATTCAGTTCTCATTTGTGTGTTCAACACTGAAGCATTTCTATGGGTGGTGATGCGGAACTCCTCTGATGGTGATAATTGTTCAACAACTTCCCCATTACCCAATTTTTTACGTTGGAAATCTTCAAAATCAAGGACACTGATGGTAGCTCCCTTGTAAGAATTTCTGATGAACCAGTTCTTAAACGCATAGAAGTTCTGTGCATCAGTCACAAGATGGAAAACCATATTTGCTGATTCCTGAAACACTACAAAAATAACTCGTAAGTGAAATGATGCAGATTTTCAGAAAAACGCATTCTTCAGCACTGTATACAAAAGCATACCTCAGAATTTATCACTGTTGAGTTGATAGTCATGGATGATGCAAGAAGGTTGGTGGAGAAAATAACATAGTGCCATAATGCTGGATTTTCAAGCTTTTCAGTATCTGAATGCTCTCTGTCAGCTGAGGAATTGAAGTAGTCAACTGTCAATCTCATTGAAAGGCAGTGGAGACTCTTGGGTAATGTCTGAACTCCAAGCCTGTAAAGATAAGCACTCTGTATTGCATGGAAAAGAGCTTCATCTTCAGTTATATCCAGCAATTGCCTCAGCTTTTTCTCAACATTAGCGCATTCTGTGGTGCATGATTTTGCTGCAGCAATCGTCTGATCCATCTTAGCCATATTGACTCCATGACTTCAAAAATATCAAAGAAGAATCATTAAAACAACATATTGGATGAATACTAAGATTTGTTCTTTGAATGTCAGCTTGGGTAAGGTTCTTAGATGACAGATTGTTTCCACTACACCCTTTTGCTTTGAGCCATCAACTGATCAGTCCACTCAATCCTTTCCCACCCAAAACTTAACGCTATCGTTAGCGCAAACTATTTCTCCACATATCCTCCCACTTCTAGGGTCTAGCCTACTTATTCGACCAAACCATAAGCCGGTAGTTAAGCCCGCAAAGATGCAAAACATATACATCATAAAATAAAGAGGTAAACCATAATCTATTAAATTATTCAAGCATCCTTGTGGTCCGTCTATCTAATAAAGACTACTGAATCGCTCTGGCAAAAGAATGTGTTCCATCTGCCAGCCAACATGCACGTACTGTTTCCCCCTAACTCCTACAGATTCAGATACTAAAAGTTTCAAACCACTTCTGACTTGGGTAATGCACAATCAACTGTGAATATGTTGTCAAGAGCATGAGTTCCAACACTCCTAGCAGGTGGGTTACAAAAGTACAAAAGTACTTTGTATGTCATAATGAAGTGAAAACTGAAGAAGATAGTGGTATAATAAAAACTTACAGCCCAGGAAGATCAGCATCAGATATGGCATCACTAAGCATATGCTCATGTTCTTGGATATTTTGTTTCATTTCACGTGAAAGTTTTTCCATCCCTTCAAGTTTCATAATGCTTGGATAGTAAGCTCTTGCAACAAAGAGTTGATCTTTGAGTCTCTTTACTGTAGAATCTGTCATAACTTTCTTATGCTCCACAGACCAACGACAATAGCTTCCAAATTCAAGCTGACATGATTTACCACTCTCATCGCCAGGTAAACCTTGTTCAAAGTTGTCCTTGTCCTTCACATCAATGTACGTAATCTGCAAAAGTAAAGTTAGAAACACTAGGCAACATGATTCTATCCTAGCAAAAGATATCTCCATTTTCTAAAGGTACTATTGGTAGAATCTAAATCTGCCTGTCCTGCAAGAGTGGATGGCCAATGACTTCAGAATTCAAAACCTATTAAGTACTGTGACTCTTACATTGAGCAATGAAGAGTTTTCCAAAGTTGTAGCTTGTGGGATGGGAGGGGCTGCATATCAAGTAAGAATTAGATAAACATCCGCCATTTTGTGAATAGAAGTTTTAAATTAAGAAGTGGCTGGCAGAACGAACCGAAATTTACCTGGACTGATTGAGGAGTTACCATTTTCAAGCTTCACTTGACTGCCAACGGTAGTGTTGGGTTGACTGGTTGTACCAGTCACCTCCTGTTAAAAGAATAGTCAACTTTGAATAAACTTGGCAAGATAGTAACAACAAACAAAGTTTTCATATACAGATAAATTTACAAGAAACACAATGCACACTTAATTCAGAAGTTTTTCCTCAAAATAACTACTTAGTAGTACGCTGTTTACTAAGATAGGTATTCTTTTGCAAAAAATAGCTAAACGAAAGAGTTTCCCAAAGAATCTTCAGAAGTTGTCACCCAACTTAGAACTTAAATCATTGTTTTTCTTGGAAGGGTCATCACTGTATGACAAAGCTGATTATCCAGCATTCTTGATAGGGTCATTTCTATGTCAACCACTGGGTTTTTTTCCCCTCTCCCACTCATGGCCTCTGCATAGAGAGCCACGCCCAAAGATCCCGAAATAAGGTAAATTACTTTTCAATACCAAATAATGAAACTGGGACTGACAGATAGCAGCCCAAATTAATCTGGGTCAAACAATAAAGCAACAACTAAGGACAGTACAAGCACAAATTCAGGAAAGAGAGAGCAGTCATATATCAGGATAATGGTTTTTACACACAAAAAAAAAATAGTACCACAAAATTCCTATAACATGATTAGCTCTATATTGTGCGTTATCATAGCCTTTGTAATGGCTATATCAGTATCACCAAACAACAGTATAGAACCCAAGATGAAGGGTTTAACAGCTCCCACAATTATCATATCACAAAGAAGAAACTTATTACTAACACAGTATCACCCATGAACTTGTGCCTGCATGTGTGCATATGAAAAATCTAAGTCAAATTTCAAGCCACAGTATTTCCAGAAGTCTAGGCTCCAGAGTCCTTTGACCTTGGATTGGAGTTCCAAGAAAATAATCATAATTTAGTCACAGTGGAAGGGGGGCACTAGACAAGAAGTAAAGACCAATGCGCCATTGACACAGAAAATTCATGTACTGAATACACTTCCACTTCAACATTGCCATGAGACCACAGCTGAAACATCATTTTGCATAGTATGATAGCAACTCACAACAATACGCAGCTTGAATAAAAATTCATACACTACTAAACCAAACGACAACTGCAAGTGAGACTACAAACCTCCGAAACAGGTGGCAAATCTTTCTCCATTGTATTGTTGACCCGCATTCTGTCATTTTCCTGGGGAAAGCATCCGTCAGACATTCAAACCCACTATATCTGAATTTTTTTTCCCCCAACAAAGATCCATCTCTGACCGTATCTAACAAAGATAAGGACATGCCGAACCACAGCCCCACGTGATTGGAAGACGACACATATGGAAATGGAACAAAATATAACCCAGATATGGTAATGATGAGTTGAGGACACCTACCTCAGACGGAATCGGCTCCCAACCACCACCCTCGCTGTCGTCATAAACCTATGCATCAGCAGCAACGTCGAATTAGACTGAAACAAACGATAATCATGAGCTACCTGAATTCAATTGTCACTCACCGACACCGCGCTCTCGTCGACCAAATACACTGCAAAGACGAAAGAAATCAACGGAATTCCAGTCAGAAAAAACGCGCAACTAGTTGGGGTACACCAAGATCATGCCCGAACCAGCGAAGCGGACGGGAGGTCCGGATCTGGGGAACGAGCGACATTGCGAGGGAGCAAGAAAAGGTAGGGTTTTGGGGGGTGAACGGGGTACTGACTCGAGGGGAAGCGCGCGTGGAGGCCGAGGAGCACGGCGAGCGGCACGACGACGGAGAAGAAGAGGAGCGCCACCGCGGCACACGTCACCGCCAGGTACCGCCACCGCTTCTTCGGCGCGAGGGACGCGGCGGCGGCCGCCGGGGACGGGCCCTTCATCTCGCCCGCCAAGCAGCGCCGCGCTGAACAGAGGTCTTGGACGGACGGACGGACGGCCGCCGCAACTTCTATGCGGTGGACTAGAAGAGCGGGAGGCCGCGGTGGAGGTGGCTTCCAGTTCTAGAAGGCCGCGGCAGCGGTGTGGCGGCGGCGGCGAGGCCGTCCGTACATTTGCTTGGGCGCGTTTCCCGGCCTCGGTGTTGGTGCGGCGAATCGCTCCGTCGCTTGCTCCGGAATTTGCATATTTTCCTATTATGTTTTATTGATTTCTTTTTGAGATCTCCTATTATGTTTTATTGATTAATACAGTATTATTTTTCTTTTTCACTGGTGTGGGCCTGCGGGCTGCGTGTGTCCTGAATGGGCGGCGCGTGGTTCAGAGGACGTTCATGATGGTAGTACGTCTTCTATCATCCAACACGCACTCCATTAGTCATCCAAAGAGAAAGTGAACTGATTGGCTCTTTGTCAACAAAATAAATGTGAATTTGAATCCTAGAGGGTTGCCGAGAGAACATTCTAAAATATGGTTTCGTTATCAAGTGTTCGTGATGGAATATTGTTTGAGAGCGCTGGCACGTTTGTATGCACTCATTTTTGTTTCGTGTTATCCGTGGCATTAGTTTCAAGGCAAAGTGGAGCAGCCCAATTAACAAATCAGAGGCCAAAAAAAAAAGCTGGATTTAACTAAGACGATCTACATAACCGTATTAGCTATTAACAGGGAAAATATTTTTTTCATAAAAAGTGGCCCATCAATTTGAGTAATCAATATAACCGCAATCTTCATTAAAAAAAAAAACCATTGCTACCGAGAAAAACCATGTTTGCTTGGTAACGGTAAGCTTGCACTTCGCTTGCTAGAATTTCTAGGACTTGCTAGTGAAAAGGTTTGAAAAAACTTATGAGGTGCAAAAACCGCTAGAATGAGAAATTTAAATTGGAACGAATACGGGACGGAAACCGCGTGGTTGTGGTTGTTTTCGCGCGGTTTTCGCGGTTTGTCGAGGAAATTCTTCCATTCCACAGTAAACCATGCGGTTTATCGCACGGTTTTCGCTGGGATTTTGAAAATTTAAATTTTCTCAAAATTCCAAATTCTTTCAATTTTTTTATCGAAAACCGTCAAACCGCCTATACCGTTGGGTCGTGGTTTTCGAGGGTTGTGTAAATCTTGCTAGTGAGCATGGTTTGAGTAGCTGAGGATAGTACCGACAATTCGGATTTACATTTGACTTATTTCGGAAAACATTTCAGCCCAAACATCAATGTCAGTGGTTCAGCATTCGCATTACCTCTCCACTTCCTGTATGGATGCAATACTTCTTGTCGTTATCACCCTCATTGAAGCTATCCATAAATCTCGTAGTCAGACACACCTGACAGCGCCCGTTTTATGTGTCCTTGCTCTGAATATCTCAAGATACTTAAGCTTCGTATGAGACAATTTTGGGAAGAGCGTGGATTTTGGGGCCAGGGCTCTGTGCGAGAAATACATAAGTACCCTTTCAAAAGATAAACCACGATTGTATGTGAGTGAATTTTAGGACTACGGGGCAAATGCTCTCCTTGTGTCGTTAGGTTATCACCGGAAGGCCCACGTTTGATCCAACAGGTTATAAGGTGGATCAGTCTTAGCCCCAATTCAAAAAAATGATGGCTTACATGGTGGATCGGCATTTGCCCGCAATGAAAAGGGGCACCGTATCGAGTCATCACTATTTGAAACTTATACTAAAGTAGCGCACTTCGCTTGCCATGATTTCTAGGATAAGCCAACTTGAAGAAGAGGTTTCGTAGTGCTAACCAGCATGGTTTGAGTAGGCAAGGATAGTCCGAATTTACATTCCTCTTATTTTGAAAAATGTTTCAGCCCAAAATGCATCTCTCGATGGCTCAAACATTTGCCCTACCTCCACTTCTTGCATGGGTGCAATTTTACCTGGGCCATGGTAAGGCCCAGGACCCATGTAAAGGCCCAAGCATTTGAAAAGAGACACTGCTACCTCCACTTCTCAACGTTATTTTATTTTGTCCTCACTACAATAAAGCCCAAATGTTCGAAAAAAAGATACTTAGGCACTCTTTTTAAAAGACAAGTCGGATAAACCAAGATTTATTTGAGAGTGAATTTTGGACCACGGGACAAATGCCCCCTCCTAAGTGATGTGTCAGACCATCACTGGAGGGCTAAGTTTGATCTACACGTTAAGATGGATCAATCTTGGAACGTCTCCAAGAGAGCACCATAAAATTTACCTATATCACGTGAATGGTGACACGATTAGCAATTCTTTTTTGACAAAAACAAAAGCCTAAACATGAGCGTTTATAAAATCAGACCGGCCGAGAGGGAGAACTTTGTATAGAATGATTGCGATCAAAGCACACAAGAACATATGTATGCATCTGTAAGGCCTTGTTGGTGTATACATGTATGTAAACGATGAGGTAATAAAGTTATAGAACTCCCATTACAATGGTTTGAGAGGGCATCTCGAGATTACATTCATGCGTTCCCGGCCGGCCGTCCCTTGGAACCCTACGTTTCTTTCGTCTAATTTGTTCATTTGGTGAGGGTGTATATATATGAGCCCCGGTGCTTATTGCGCCAAAGCAAAAGAAAATCGATTTCACAACGAGAACAACGCAGTTAGGTTAAGAATGGATGGATGCTGAGATCAGATCGAACACGATTAGGGAGGGGATGGACTGGAGACTTAGTAGCTAGCTAGTGTGTGCTGTGTGGGTGGGTGGGTGGCTTAATTAGCGCGCGGGGTTGTAGGACGGCGGCAGCGGCAGGCCGACGACCTTGCCGCAGCGGAGCGCGTTCTCCGGCATGTTGTACTCGTCGCGCAGCGAGCGCTCCGGCGAGGTGACGCTGACGTAGACCTGCTCCCCGAGGTAGTGGCGCTCCCAGATGTTGGACCGGATGTTCCACATGCCGGCGTTGTCGAAGGTGAGCATGATCGCCGCCCACGAGCGCGGGTACACCTGGATCGCGTGCCGGCTCACCGCGTCGAGAAGGTTGTACGTCTTCCTCAGCTCCGGCGACCACTTCCCGGGCCCCATCCTGCACGCATGCAGATCGAGGCACATATATAATTACTCTGTTTTCTTGATGGGTCGTGTGATAAATTTGGCGCAACTAACGCAAGAACAAGTAGTACCCGACGGCGAAGAAGGCGTATCCGTCGAGGTGGAGCGAGTCCATGCTCTTCTCGGGGTTCTCGAAGATGACCTCGATGAAGGTGCGGAACTCGGCGTTGATGACGTTGGGCAGGACGCGTAGCGGCCCGTTGACGGCGGGCGGCACGTCGGCCATCTGGTTGTACTTGAAGACGCCGTCGGTGACGTTGAAGTACTCGGCGAGCTTGAGCGGCGTGTCGGCGTCGACGTGGGACACGCCGTTGAAGCCGTACCTGAGCTTGCCGTCGATGTGCCCCCTGGAGATGAGCAGCTTGATGGTGCGCGTGATGTTGATCTGGCCGTAGTGGTAGGAGCCCTGCGGGTTGGGCCGCGCCGCGCTGGCCGTCAGGTTCCACCGGAACGAGCGCCACTGGTTGAGCGACCACGCCCACCCCTCCGGCGGCTCGGGGACCTCCGGCGCCGGCGGCGCGTTGGACCCCGCGTAGCGGATGACGGCGGACGCGGACCTCGGGTCGTGGATGAACCGGGTGGACGCCACCATGTAGTAGTCGCCGGGCTTCTGGTCGGCGTCGACCAGCACCGAAAAGCAGTGGCCCGGGTGGACGTCGAGCGAGTCGTACATGTCCTGCACGGTGTGGGACCCGTCCATCTCCACCAGCTTCATGTCGTGGCCCTGGATCCGGAAGTTGAGCGACGACTTGATGCCCACATTGCAGACGCGGAACCGGTACGTCTTCCCGGCCTCGAAGGTGTACATCGGCGGGTTAGTTGCGTCTTTCCCGCCGCGGCCGTTGATGAGGACGCCGGCGGGCGGCCGACGCTGCGGCCGGCGTCGAGGAGGCGGGCCATCACCTCGTGGTCCTTGGTGTACCAGTCGCCGACGAGGACGACGTGGTCGTCGGCGGGCGGGTCGAAGGGCACCGGGATGAGGAGGCGGCTCACCACGCTGATGCCGCCGTACCCGCCCGCCGCGCGGTGCATGCGGAGCGACGGGAAGTAGAAGAAGCTGCCGATCTGGTCCTTGGGCTGCCACTTGTACGTCCAGTTGGTGCCCGGCGCGATGGGGCACTGCGTGCCCGCCATCCCGTCCATCCAGCTGTTCTTGCGGTGCTGCATCCCGTTCCAGGTGAAGAGCAGCGGCTGGTCCAGCTGGTTGAACACGTTCACCACGATGTTGTTGTTGGAGGAGCAGTTGATCCGGGGGCCCGGGAACTCGCCGTTGATCAGGATCACCTTCTGCGGGACGCCAAGGAGGGACTTGGTCCCGTACGTCACCTTCCACTCGAAGAACACGTATGGGTCCTCCGCGTGCGCCAGCGCCGCCAACAGCACAGCAGCACGCCGGCGGCGACCGCCGCGCGCACCGTCGCCATCGTCGTCTCGATCGGACTCTTCGATCTCCCCGGCCGGCCGGCACAGGCGATGATCAAGGTGCTCTCTTGAAGGGTGTAATGAGGAGTTTCTGCGGCGACGTACGCGCGTTCTCGTCGTCTACCAGGAGGCCATGGATGGAAGACGTCCCGGGTTGTGGTGTGGGGAGGTGGTGGACGGAGCCGGGCAGGGGAGGCCAACGAACCGGGGAGCTTCGGATTGAGGAGGCGACGCCGGTCTGGGAGCTTTAAGCGCGCGCGCTTGCCGGAATGTGGCAGGTCCCGCGCGCGGCGGGGCCAGCTTGGTCGCGCGTCCTCCCGTTCCTGGCCGTACGCGCGCTCGCGCTGATCTGTCGCCATGCTCTGTGCTTTCCTTCCCGCCGTTGCCGCGGCGTCGCTCCGTGTGTTTGACCAGTTCCTGCGTCGTAACAGGCTGGGCTAGGCTCGGCGCCTGGCCTGCGCAATAATATGGGCCAACCATGAGGATTTCACTCGGCCTTTGGGGCAAGTCGAGCCCGAAAATTTGGTCAACAAACTCTTCAACCGGGCGAACAAATTTATAACCTACTTTCAACCAAAACTTACCAACAATTTTCGAGGTCGATGGAGCTCAACATTTTTTTTGAACCTGGTGCAAAAATATGCATTTTCTTCACAATTTTTGCTTTGCTTAGTACACATTTCGTAATCTGGATTTTGATAAAGGTTAAATAATTAATATTTTTTTATCGAGCCCTCTTCTTCATTCCATTAAACGTTCACGATACTACTCCCGGCACCACATGTAATAAACAAATATAAATTGGACTGCTTCACATTACATCTATCTTTGCCCAGAAGGTTAGATAGGGGAACATTTTTTCGGTTTTTTTTTCCAAAGTTTAGCTCTGTTGGACGGCAAAAGCTGCGCCACCAACAACCGTTGAACGAGGATCAACAAAGAAAAATATATATCACATCAGTACCAGTTTTCCGATTGCAAAACTGTGACAGTCGGCCAATTCCTTCTTTCACTGAAAGTCGCCTCCGTAAACATAATGCCTCTTGTGTATTTTCAAAGAGCAATTTGCTATTCTTAAACATGTTCTGTTGTGGACTCAGCAAAGTCATCGGCACCACTTGACTCCAATCAAGCTTAAATGTAGATACGAATGTTGCGAGCCAACACTACTCCTTTTTAATATATGACGCTGACTTTTTTCGTTACATTTGACCGTTCGTCTTATTTAAAATATTTATGTAAATAGCGAATGTTAACCCGAGATCAATCCAATGATATTCATTCACATTCGAGAAGTATTATTTAAATCTATATTGTTGGTCAAGTTCAATAAAAAGTCAACGGCGTCATATAATTAAAAACGGAGGGAGTACTATTTAGTATAGCATTTCGACTCCGATTTCAGGGCTGGCTTGCGAAGGAGCGTGCTTCCCATCGCCGTTGCTAAGTAGGATGGAGCCGGTGGCGAGGCGGCGTTCCCTCCTGCCGCCGCCATTGCTGGTGGCGTTGTTGCTGGTTGCGAGCTTTCCGGCAGGCTTCTGCGACAAACCAATCCGCAAGATGGTTAGCGTGGTCAATTCTGTTGCTTCCTGCACCGTTTCACGCACCTCGGCTAGTTGATTTGCATTTGACTAATTTATACCAGGGAAGACATAAACCAGACAAAAACTGATGCTTCCCTTGCTAATGATTCTCTGGTTCTATTATCTCTGGAAAAAAATGCCAACAGTTTCTGCCCTCCGATCTCTGATGAGCCAATGGAAGAACTACCCGTCGAGCTGGTCGGGCGGCGACCCCTGCGGCGCGCGGTGGGTCGGCATCATGTGCAACAGCGGCAGGGTGACGTCGCTGTGAGTGCCAGCTGCATGCGGCCGTGCAGCTCGTCGCGCTCTGCATCAATCCATTTCGTGCATCTTATCGTGCTGCAAGCACCCTAGATACCTTGGCATCATCCATCGTGGCTGGTTTTATTTTTTGCAGGAGGCTGTCAAGTATCAACCTTCAGGGCACGCTCAGCAACAGCATCGGCCAGCTCAGCCAGCTTGTCTACCTGTAAGTCAGCCGCCACCTGCTTCCTCCCGTCCTCAATCAGAACTGGTAGCTGCAAGACATCGAGTTTGCGTAAGGCATGAGCTTGGATGATGCTAATGGCATTGCACATGATTCATCGTAGAAAGGTTTTGAAATTGTCAGGACAGCTGTGCCTCTTTCTTTACAACCGTCTCGGTGGCCCGATGCCTACTTCGATCGGGAACCTCGTGCAGCTTATTGACAACGCTCTGTATGCCTTGAATAGTAAATATTGTTCATCCTACTTTTTCCTCGTCAGACAAACCCAACCCACAAATAGACTTATTGACAACGCTCTGTACTTGCAAGGATCTTATCTGGATGCAGCTTCACAGGAGTCATTCCACAAGACCTTGGCAACCTACAGCAGCTCTCATTCCTGTAAGTAGTGGATTGTTTATTTGTCTCTTTAATTATGTCCTGCCTTACTCCTTTTGATTTGACAGCCAGTCCTGTTGCACATTCTCTTTTGTTTTTTAGGTCACTGAATTCAAACAAGTTTACGGGCAACATACCATCTTCACTTGGTTTACTCTCAAACCTCTATTGGTTGGATGTGGCTGATAATCAGCTCTTTGGACCTATCCCAATATCAACAGCAACGACACCTGGGCTCGACCTACTTACCCATACAAAGCACTTGTAAGAAATGTCAATCTTCTTTTTCATTCAGTCAATCTTCTTTTCTGCTCATGATTAATTAATTATAAAAAAGATCAAAATGTAAGTACCTCCATTCCTTCCCTTTTCATATTTTTAATGTATGAACAGCCATTTCAATAAGAACCAGATATCTGGAACGCTTGCGGGCCTCTTCAACTCCAATATGACTCTGATACGCATGTACGCGTAAGACTTTCAGTTTATAGTTCTTATTATGAAAAAACTGCACTCCTAACTTGTCTCTTCACCTCCGTCAGATTGTTAGATGGCAATCAATTAACTGGCTCTATCCCAGCTGAGTTAGGGGCCATTACAACACTCACAGTTCTGTAAGTACCCTAAAATCAGTGGAATACTAGAATTAAGAAGCTCCTCCAAAAATATTGTTATATCTTTATTTTTAACAATATATCAAGGTTTTGACTTGCTTTGCGTCTTTGACAGTCGATTAGATAGGAACAATTTTACCGGAGCAATTCCTCCTAACATCAGCAATTTGATAAATCTAAATGAGTTGTAAGTGACCTATGACCTTAAGCTATCAGCCAAGATATGATCATTTATAACAGGAGGGAATACAGTTTTTTTTTTTAAAAATGTGATCATCTGCAGGAATTTGGCAGGCAATCAGCTCACTGGATCACTGCCAGATCTCAGCCGCATGGCCAACTTAAATGTTGTGTAAGAAACTGCTGCAAACGCTGCTTTGTGGGTTTTTATAACTTGTCTACATAATTACTAACGTTCTTTCATAACCAGGTATTTAAGCAATAATTCATTTGGTGCTTCAGTAGTCCCAAACTGGTTCACAACTTTAACATCTCTTACCTCTGTGTGAGTTATCCAAGACAATCACACTCTTCAAATCGATTTCTGCTACGACAATTTGCACTCTTCTTGATATGTTTGGATAATTCAGGTCAATATCTTCTGCACAACTTTCTGGTGAGGTCCCCAAGAGTCTCTTCACATTGCCCCAGCTGCAGCAAGTGTAATGTTCTGGCAACTTAGACTCCATTGTGTTCCACTAAAGGGGGGAAATACTTCTCCAGTTATGTGGCTGCGTTTATACCATTTTATCTTGCTGATCAGACAGTGTACTGAGCAACAACGCACTCAACGGGACACTTGAAATCACAGGCAGCGTCAGCAAACAACTGAAGGCTGTTAATCTTCTAAATAACCGTATATTGTCAGCCAACATCACCCCAACTTACAACAGCACTCTGGTGTAAGAACATTTAAGCTCAGCCCCAGAACAACACAACTGCCTCTTTTCTCCACCAGTTAAGTAACACGGCATTCCTCATTTTTCAACCCTGCATGCAGGCTTGTTGGGAACCCGGTATGCTTGGATGGAGATTTCTCTAGTCGGTCCTTCTGCAGCATCCAACAAGAGAACACGATTTCATACACTACCAGCCTGACCAAATGTGCCTCGGCAGCTTCGTGTCGTAACGATCAGTCCATGAACCCTGCAAACTGTGGCTGCGCCTATCCCTACACCGGAAGATGGTCTTCAGAGCACCATTCTTCACAGACCTGGCGAACAGAGACAACTTTCAGCAACTGGAGACAAGCCTCACCAAGCAGCTGGCTCTGCGTGACGGTTCAGTTTACCTCTCTGATATCCACTTCGACAGTGTTAACTACCTCCAGATTCTAGTGAAGCTGTTCCCATCGTCCGATGTGTCCTTCGACCTGTCGGAACTCATTAGGACTGGCTTTGATCTCAGCAACCATACTTACCAACAACCAGCAATTTTTGGGCCTTATCAGTTTATTGCGGATACATATATCCCATTGGCAGGTACATTGATTTCCATGTAAAACATCCTTACCTATTCGAGTACTATGATAGTATAAGAAAATTCACTATAATTTGTTTCGCTGTATTGTGTTTTTTCGTCAGCTACTGCCGGTGGTAAAAAATCACAGATAGGTTCAGGTGCTATCGCTGGAATTGCAGTAACCATTGGCCTTCTTGTGATTTCCCTTATCGCCATGGTAATATATGTTTTATGGCCAAAGAAGAAGAAACCAACACGAGCAACGGACCCTTTCTGTAAGGATTTAATGAAAGCCATATTTCAGCCCAGTTGTGTCAAATGCCCTTAAACAGTTTTGCAAGAAATGAAGCATGGCAATTTTAAAAGCTTACTTTGCTAGTTTTTTTTTGGTTTTATAATCACGGAGACGTGTTTATTGTCAACAAACGCTAGTAAACAAAAACAATACTAAACATCAGATCATTAATTCTGAACTGAAATTATTCGTTACAAATTTGCAGCTTCATGGGTAGTTTCTCAGAAAGATAGTGGAGATGCTCCACAGCTGAAAGGAGCCAGGTTTTTCTCTTTCGAAGAAGTGAAGAAGTGCACCGGCAATTTCTCAGACAAACATGAGATAGGAGCAGGGGGCTATGGAAAGGTATCAGAATCAAATCACTATTTAGCTTCCTCAAATCCAATAGCTATACCATGACGAGATTAAATCCAATAGCTAGGTAATGATCAGACAAAACTTACAAAAAACAAAATTGGTAAATTATTAAAAGGTGTACAAGGGGACACTGGAGGATGGAACGGTGGTGGCGATAAAGCGAGCAGAGCCTGGATCCATGCAAGGCGTGGCGGAGTTCAAGAACGAGATCGAGCTGCTCTCCAGGGTTCATCACAGGAACCTGGTGAGCCTGATCGGCTTCTGCTACGAACAAGAAGAGCAGATGCTGGTGTACGAGTACATCTCCAACGGAACACTGAGAGAGAATTTGCAAGGTACATTAACATCAACAAAATCACCCCATAACCGAGTCACTAATCTGCCATCTCTAATGTACTCGAAGAAGCTAATCGTCTGTGCTTGGCCATGCAGCGAGAGGGACGAACCTGGACTGGAAGAAGAGGCTCAGGATCGCACTCGGGGCGGCGAGGGGCCTCGCGTACCTTCACGAGCTCGCCGACCCACCGATCATCCACCGGGACATCAAATCCACCAACATCCTCCTTGACGACGACCTGAAAGCCAAGGTCGCCGACTTCGGCCTCTCCAAGCTCGTCGCGGACACCGAGAAGGGCCACGTCTCCACTCAAGTGAAAGGGACACTGGTAAGAACGAACTACTTGTGTGCAATTCCTTTGCAATGTCACGGTTCATCCCCAAGCTTTTAGCCTTTTACATTGAAACACTGGATTTCCTTTGAATTCAACTGCTTCCAATGCAATTCAAAGATTCCAAACTTTGAGGCTCTGAGCATGTGTTCTTTTGTACTTGTGGTAGGGTTACCTGGACCCGGAGTACTACATGACGCAGCAGCTGTCGGAGAAGAGCGACGTGTTCAGCTTCGGGGTGGTGATGCTGGAGCTGGTGAGCGGGCGGCTGCCGATCGAGGCCGGCAAGTACATCTCCGGCTGGCCATCGACCCCAGCGACCAGGAACACTACGGGCTGCGGGGCCTCCTCGATCCGGCGATCCGGGATGCCGCGCGCACCGTCGGGTTCAGGCGGTTCGTGCAGCTGGCGATGCGGTGCGTGGACGAGTCGGCGGCGGCGCGGCCGACCATGGGGGAGGTGGTGAAGGAGATCGAGGCCATGCTGCAGAACCACGCCATGTAGAATTGTACGGGTGTTCTTGCTTTCCTTTTATTCTGATCGCAGCCGCGGGGGCCGAGTAGCTCTAAGAGTTTTTACGGTGCCCTATATCACTTGTATTATAGTAGTGATACTAGTTTTATCGGGCTGCTTTCCATCGCGTCGCCGCTCTGTAAATCCTTTCATCGCGACCCCGTCTCCCCACAGTCTCACCCTGCCGCCATCTATGATGTTGCCGCCCTACATAGCTACTGATTTTCCCTTTGTCTTCAACCGATTTCACGCCAATATTTTATTTTTTTCCTGAAATACCCTAGTATTATTATACTACTCAAAATACTAGAGGTATTGAAAGTTAGAGGAGAATTAATATGGATCGTCGGATTTTAAATACCATCAATATATAATGGTGGTATGCATGATAGCACTAGTATAATACTAGTGGTATAGTGCACCGTAAAATTCCTCCTATCATTTCAATTGAGGTGGATTGGTGATATTGATGGAACCCTTAAAATTATTAAGTGGGATCACTTATGTTTATAAATTTACACCGTCCATAAAACTTAAAGTGAAAAGTGCATGTATACCAATTATAAGTCAGGTTTGGTTACAACTTTCACCCTGTTCGGAAGCTTGGAATCGGCTGGGCTGGAGCTGGCTGCTTGTGACCGTTAGACACAGGAGACTGTAGCAGGGCTGTAGCAGCTTGTGACCGTTAGACACATAAGCACTGTAGCAACAGTGGAAATCAGCCGGCAAGCCCAGCCAACCCAGCCATCCAAACAGGGTCTTTATTGACATCCAAAGTGGATGTCAACTATTTTGAAGTCACATGACAAAAATGAGACCTGTCCCATAAAAATAGATTAAAATTGACCTATATAAATTATATCATACTCCGTGTTCAAAATTAAATGGCCATTATTTATTGACTTAAATATGTTTTCAAATCCGTATTCTAGCCGTGTGCATTTGTCGTCTGGTGAATCATGATAGATTGATTGCACACGTAGTAATAACATGGTAGAAGTTATCAACAAACCAATGCATATACAGCACAACACAATGATACAAATCTACAACAACTTAGCAACAAGCTGCAACAAAAAGAGTAAAAAAACACATCTCAAACGCTACTTGGGCTTGACCTCAAAGCACGGCATGTAATCCGACGCGTTGTCACCCCTAGGAACTTCTCATGATCTCTATGTCGCTATACGTGTGCGCTCGCGCGCCGTCGAACTCATTGGCCAGCAAGCCGGTCGAGCTCAATCGGCCCCTCGGCCCCGGCGGCCTCGTTCTGCAGCATGGCCTCGATCTCCTTCACCACCTCCCCCATGGTCGGTCGCGCCGCCGCCGACTTGTCCACACACCGCATTGCCAGCTGCACGAACTGCCTGAACCCACCGGTGCGCGCAACGTCAATGATGGCCGGATCGAGGAGGCCCCGCAGCCCGTAGTGATTGCAGTCGCTCGGGTCGATGGCCAGCCGGACCTCGCACGCGATGTACTTGCCTGCCTCCATCGGCAACCTCCCGCTCACCAGCTCCAGCATCACCACCCCGAAGCTGTACACGTCGCTCTTCTGTGACAGCTGCCCCGTAATGAAGTACTCCGGGTCCAAATAACTCTATAAAATACCAAAACACATATTATCACCTAGTTCTAGGATCAAATAACCAAACGTCTATGTGTGTATATATGTTCTATTCTTTGTGCACAAAAAATGTGCATGAGTCATGCATGGTGAGATATGGACAAAGAACTAAAATTAGAGTACTGATGACCCACCATTGTTCCTATGTAGGAGTAGTCATCTTCATTTTGGATGGAGAGACCGAAGTTGGCTACCTTAGCTTTCAGTTGCCGTCGAGGAGGATAATGGTGGAGCTGACGTCCCCGTGGGTTTTTGGCGGGTCGAAGAGCTCGTGAAGGTATGCAAGCCCCATCGCGGAGTCGAGCGCGATCTCGAGCCTCTTCTTCCAGTCCAGGTACGCCCCTGCCGCTGAAGACATCCAGGTCGAATCATTGATTTGCTTTGATCGAAGAGATATGGCAAAGCTGTAACGATGTACCTTTCAAGTGGCATCTCAGTGTTCCGAGGGGGACAAGCTCGTAAACCAGCATCTGCGCATCTTGTTCGTAGCAGAAGCCGATCAGGGTCACCACATTCCTGTGATGGACCCTGGAAAGCAGCTCGATCTCGCTCTTGAACTGCGCAATGGTAAGCATGGATCTGGTTCGCTTTATCGCCACACGCGTTCCATCCTCCAGTATCCCCACGTACACCTAAATAATTACCGATTTTAGCACGTTTAACTAGCTAACTATTATTTGGATGCAATGATTTAGTTTTTTGTACAAATCCCGTTGAACCTGAGTAGCGGTGAGTTGATATTGTTTGATACCTTTCCATAGTACCCCCTGCCTAACTCAAACGAGAAATTATTGGTGCAGTTCTTCAGTTCTTCAAAATTGAAGTACCTTGCTCCTTTGAGATGTGGAGCACCTCCTCTGTCTCTATGAGAAAGTCTCCATGAAGCTGTCAATATGGAGGAAGGTTTGTTCAGGCATAACGTTTAGTGGATGTCTGGCATATACTGTCCCACCATCCAGTCATATCAAAGTTTGTCCAATAATATTAAGAAATATATATGATTTCAAAATGAAAGCGTTACATATGTTGATAGTTAATTTCACAGTTAATATTGTTAATTTTTAATTTATGAATTTTTTTGACAACTAAATTTTTTTTAAATTTTGACCAAACGAATATGGCCTTATATTTGTGGACGCAAATTTTAAGGAAATCAAACTATTTGGATTCAATTGACCATGATTTGAGCTTGACATGAGCGAATTGCTGTGTTTTGTTCCATGCTGTTTCTTATGAAAACACACCAATTGCCATATATCATACTTTTGTGTTCTTTTGTTGTTTCTTAAGGGAGGATGGTAAGGAAGCATGCTATCATGATATTTGATCAAGAAAAGGGACATCACATTCACTTTTAAGGGCTAATTGGTGTAAAAATTGAAGAAAAATGTAAATTGAAGAAAAATGCCTAGAGCTGTAAAAATAGTCTACATTACCCCTATACATGTTCATAAATTAACCACCACTTTTTGTTATGAAAATAACCTAAATACATATTTAAATGCTTATAAAGTCTCTATGACTATTATAGCTATGCATAGATTATTGATACTAGGCACGCAAATGTGCAGGCCCACCCCACTTATTGTATATTATAGTGGAGGATGATGAAAATGGTCCTCCCAAAAGAATATTGGAGTGGGAAAGGTACACTATAGAAAGAGAAGGCACTAAAGCATGTAGCAAGTGTGCGTTTGGAACCTTGGCAAAGACCGTTTCTTACCTTGCTTGTCGTACCCCATTTCTGAAGTACTTAGTGTTTACCGTATCAGTCCCTGGATCAGTAGCTGATACGACACTTTCACAGAATGCTTCACAGCAAATACTTTATTTATATTATCGAAAGTCATTACAACCCTTTTTATACATAAAGGTCTTTGATACAATGAGGCGAGCAGCCTCAACACTCACAGGCATCACGCTCAGAAGCTGACGCAGCAGCCAGGGCTAACACTTATTCTAGCGGAAGACGACACGGCTCCACTCCTACAGGCACCGCTTGAGCGTAGGCCGAACTCTACTCTTCTTCACCATCAGCTTGAAAGTCATACTCAGGCTCTTCTTCTGAATGATTTAAGCAAAGGTGAGTACTTAAGGTACTCAGCAAGCCTAACACGAGGGGTATGATTATGCAAGGGATTATCAAAGGATTAGGCTCAGGGTTAGAGACAAGGCGAGAAAGCCAAGTTTATGCAAAGTTGTTTTGAAAGCAAAGCATTTCGCAATTCTAATCAAGTATCTGTAGAGATTAGTGGGATTGGGCGGCCCTGGGGGAGATGCAATCCATCCCGCCAGTTCCTCAGTTTTATCACTGGCCGACAACCAGCACACGGCTCCAAACCGGCGTTTTCCCAAAAACACACCAAGGGGACTCACGCAGAAAATCTAATCATAGTGTGGCCGATGCTTTCGCGTTGTCCAATACCGTGGAACACGGCTTTCCGGAAAGATTCTTAACCTTGGCCAAGGGTGCACAAATTTCCCCACAAGGTGGTCCAGTCCTCCCTATCGTCATAGTTTTGGACTGTCCCACTAAAGGTTCCATACCTACTTCGTACCACCACGGCATCCCCCACGGACATCACCAGGGGCTTCACAATTATTAATATGGCCAGTCATAAATGCCGGATCTCGAACACCCACCAACGAACGAGTCTTCTCCTGGGACTCCGTTGCATCTCCTGCCTCCGGGGGGGTACCGGGTGAGTACTAGTAGGGTGTGGTTCCAATTCCGCGCCCATTCACGGCTTGTGGCTGCGCGAGGGGTGCTAGGCAAAGGCGGCACAAGAACCGGTCCTTATACGACCGAACCAGGCATCTTCAATAGCCAATCCACAAGTGGAAAGGCGTCCCAGAGATAGCCTCCCCACTGAGGACTACCTCGCCTGATCCCGCCAAAAAAATATCCCTCACTAGGGTTGCACTTATTATTATACCACCCAATTTCACATTTACACACACCACCAAGACACACGCATTTACACGAAAATCATGTGAGCAATATTAATTAAACACATGTGAAAGTCCTAAGCAGCGAGCATATCAACAATTCATTAATTAAATTAATGATGTTGATTCCTAGGGTTAACAAGGATACAGGATATAATCAGGTCAAGGCAGGCAATCAAATATTGCATAGGACCAATCTAGCATTTAAATCCATTTAAATACCATGCAATTTATTTATAAGCAGCTCTAATTAGGATATTTGCAATCATAGGGTCAATATGATCAATGGAAGTTAGACTTGCCTTCACCAAGTTCTTCTTCCTCTAAATCCTCGTAATCAGGGTCTTCAGTGTCTTCGTCTTGATTATCTATCGATTTACAAAAGAATAAATCTATCGCTCACAAACAAATTAACAAGGCAATAAATCCAAATAAAATCCAAATAAAACCGGATGAGAGTGGATTTTGGTGGCATTGGATAGATTATGGTTTTAGATGAATTTTGGCGCAAGATTCGTCAAAATCGGAGTTAGAATGAAAAAGATATTGATTTTTGAAGTTGAATGGATTTGGTTCTATTGAATTTAGCTTGATTAATTTTGTATGTGATATACATAATTAATCAGAGGCGAACAAGTGTTGGAAAGTGCTTAGGAGGTGTCAAAGTATTTTTAGGAATTTTTGGAAATTTTTCTGATATTGAAAAGTGATCGAAATAGGATTCTGGGTACACTATCTGTGTGGACTTAGCATTTACAGAGAGTTTGTGAGGCTGACGCGTGGGCCAGATGGGGTCGGGTTCACTGTGCGTTACTGTTACGTGGATTCGGTCCACAAGTGCGTGGACCGGAGCGACACGCGTGGCTGGTCCACGATGGACCGGGTGTGCCACGTGTGGGCGGCGACCGGGTCGCGCGGACCCACTCGGCGACGTGGCGCGCCACGTCGGATGCTGACGCGGCTGGGCCGGCGCGCGGCGGGGGAACGACGGCGCTCGACGGGTCTCGCCGGAAACCTCGCCGGCGGCGGCTACAGGGGTCTAAAGGGGACGCGGAGTAGACGACGGCGCTCTATGAGGAACGGCGAAGGTGGTGGTGGGTGATGTCGTCGACGAGGTCGACGGGAGCGACGACGCGGCATCGCCGGAGATGGGTGGCGCGCCGGCGAGCCAGGGGAAAAGGTGAGGGAGTGCGTCGCAGTCGAGTGTGAGCAGTCGGGGGCGTGCGCGCGAGGACGGTGAGTCGCGCGGATGGTTCGGCCGGGCCGGAGGGGGCTCACGGCGGCCGGCGGCGAAAGGGAAAGGCGGCGGCGGAGCCGGCGCTTGGTGCGCGGGTGGCGCGGGAGTGCGAGAGAGAAAGAGAGAGAGCGCATGAGAGAGAGAGGAGCACGACGAAGCTTACCGTGGGCTCGGACGGAAGAGAGGAGGAAGGAGAGTGGCCGGCGACGGAGAAGGCAGGGCTAGGGTTACGGCGTCGATCTCGCTTCTCAAGCCACGGCTGCGGACGAGATAAGCACGGTGAGATCGAGCGCGGAAAGGAGGGGCTAAAGGAGAGAGAAGTTGACGGCAGGACTCACCGGAGAGAAAAAGAGAGCTCGTCGGAGTTCTCGCCGGAAATGAGAGAGAGAAGAGGAAGGAGCAGTGGAGAGCTTCGAGAGCGAGTGGAGATGGGAAATGGAATGAGAGGAAGGAGAAGGGGGCCTCAGTGCTAATTTATAGGCCGGCGAAGTCGGTTCGTGGCGGGGAAATATCGGGCTCCCGACGAGAAATATCTCGCCGGAGTTGGTGTTCGACGAGACGCGGCAGGAGGGGGAAGGACGGCGATGACGCGCGCGGAGGAGTGGAAGCAGTGCGGCGGACAGGACGAAGCGAGGTGGGGCTGTGCTGTAGCTGGCGTCATGGTATGGAGCTCGCCGGAGCTCCGGGGCGGTTCGGCGCGAGGGTCGAGACAGAGGGATGGGCGCGTTCCTGTGCGACGAGACTGGGCGGAGAGGTAAGGCGGCGGGCTCACGAGCTTCACATGGCGTTACTGGAGCGTGGACATGACGGGGGCGGCGAGGGAGCACGCTGGTATGGGCGCGAGCGCGATTTGCGCCGGCGCGGCTGGAGGTTGACGACGACGTGGGCCCCACCTGTCAGTGTCTCGGCGGAAAAAGAAAAAGGGGCGCGGTGCTGGGCTGTTGCGGGCGAGTTGGGCCGGGAGCGGAGCGGCCCAAAACGGGGAAGGGAAGTGAGAGGGAAGGGAGGAAAGGGCGACCGGGCCGACGGGGTTGCTGGGCCGGAGAAAGAAAAGAAGAAGAAGGGAGCGGCCCGATAAAAGGAAATGGTTTGATCTTTTGGCTGGGATTTGATTTTGAATGAATTTTGAATTCATCCAAAAAAAGATTCAAACAAATATTTAAACAAAGCCAAGAAAACACAGAATGCACATGGTGATGTTTATGCATGTTTTAAAATTTAAAAGCTTTTGGTTTTGCTACTAACTAAGCTAGCAATTTGATTTTATTTGAAAAGTTTTTAAAAAGTTCAAATTTTTAGTGATTTTTGACAACGGGCAAAAACGCGGGTCGCTACATGCTAAGCTAGCTGTGCGTTTGGAACCAGTAGAATAAAGTAACTTTTGAGGGCCAGCTAACCTGCCGTGGCCAGAAAATCCTTGCTGTGGAGGGAGAGCCAATTTAGCTCTCCTTCGACAGCAAAACACGGTTGCGCACAAAAACTGACAACAACCACAAGCTAGGCAAAGGAACCAAATGTGTTGTGGTTGCGTGCAGCGTGTAGCTGGCCTGGGCAAGTTTATTGCTCAGCTGAGCGATAGCTCCTTGAGGCATAACTACCAAAGGCACCCTAAATCCCTCAACTTCTTTGCCTTCCCCTTTGACCAGGCAAGCCGTTCTCTACCACCAGTCACCAGATGCCAACCGTTTCTTATGGATCCACCTAAGCATGGAAAGGTAGATGAATAGTGGTAAGAACTGGTTTGTCGGTTCTTGTTTCTTCAAGATCCTAGTTTTATCTAGGAAGGTCTTAGTTGCAAGCTCTTAATATCTTTTTGAGGATCTGGTTGTAATAGGGGATGTAATATGTTTCATATCTTAATATATTTCCCCTTCGCAAAAAAAAAAGCATGCAAAGATAGATGAACCGTTGACATTCCTTAATGCTTGAATTTTTCTTAAGTATTGTTGGTTATTAAACTTTGGCTGCATACTAAAACTAGGCGGCAAATCATGTTTGCTTGAAATGTGGAACATTAAACATTGCAAGAAAAATATGGATCCACGCATATATTTCAAATGTGCACAAGTACTACCACTGGACTTCATTACTGTCGTGCCACGCGTACTCTTCTTTTTTTTTTTTGGGGGGGGGGGGGGGGGGTGCTAAAACCCACAAAACAATGTATAATTAGGCGAGCACAGAAACTATAATTCTGGTGCCTTCCGTTGATTATAAAATACCTCACTAGCTAGATATCAAAGGGATTTTTACATTCATGATACCTCACTAGCTATAAAATACCACACTTGCGCCAATGTGAAATGTGTCTATTTGAACCTTGCAGTGCCGAGATGGAATTTTCAGCACGGATTAGCCATTTGAGTATTCATGTTAAAACAGAATGTTATATTAAACTAAATATATTGTCATTGGAAACTGGACGCCACCTAGTCCCTTGTTGGCGTTCATAGACATGTGGGTGTGTCTAATAAGTCTGTTCCTAGCGGTCAAATATCCATACATATTTGCGAGTGTATGTGTATGTGTTTCGAAAGAAAATAATGTTTCAGTTGCTAATGCTCACATGTCAAATACAAATATCCAAACATAAGGATATACATCACGTTGACGAATAAACTGTGATATTGTACATTAGCTGAGCCCATAATAAGCAAAGAGAAAGGGTTTGTACTAGTTGATAGGTGCTGCTGTTGTCCAGCAGAGATGGAGCTTGAGGTAAAATTTGGGGGGGGGGGGGGGGGGGGGGGGGGGGGGGGGGGCGCAACAATTCAAACATACCAGATTGTACAGGGGATTGGTAGTTTATTCAGCTAATAACACAAATGATGCTAATGACAAATCATCAAAATAATAGGGGGGGGGGGGGGGGGGGCATGGCCCACTTTAGCCTACATGAAGCTCCGTCTATGTTCTCCAGTCCGGTTGCAAGGTAAGGCATGGGTAATGAGAGTGTGTTTAAACTGGGAATTAACGGGTTCTTACTTCAGTGATGCTGCTAACACTAGCAAAATTAATCAGTGCCATTGTCCCAGAAAGTGTGAAACTATTAAATTTTACATTTTACTAATGCACCATCTGTGTTTTCCCTTAACACAAATAGGCAAGAAATTGTGCCTATTCCCTTTAACACAAATCCTTAATTCCACGTTTCTGCATTGAGAAGTTATTTTCGGTGCATTAACTATATCAACTCATCAATGATGTTGAAAGTATAATTGCATAACGATTCAAATATGTAAAACTATGTTTGTTTCCCACCCAGATTATATAATCAACTTATAATAATCTATAAGCTAGGTGAAAACACCTTATTGGATTGTGATAATCTGACTTGTGAATTGTACAATTTGACAATAATCTAGACCTATTTGTTTCAGCTTACATATTATAAGCTGGGTTATATAATTTAGGAGGGAAACAAACATGCCCTAAGTTCAAATGTACCTCTTGATGGCACTTCCTCAAACGCAAGTGATTCGATAACTTCTTGAAGAGATAACCGGACCCTGGAAGTGTAGAATGAAGCACCAAATTAGTTTAACATAACTCCAAAATTAATACTGTATGGAATGAGGTAATGGGCTTCAAAATTGAAAATAAACAACCTTTGGGTGTGGGGGCCTGTATTGTTAGTCATGCCGTCGTTTGCCTCCTGAATACCCTGCTAATTTGAGAAAATAAGACTTTGAAGCAAGGCAGAGAGAAGAACAGAGAAACGACCAGAGGATGGGTTCAAGACTTGTCCCGCGTGCCCCGGTTTTTGCAAAATTAAGACTTGGAAAGCATGGGTGCAGAGATAATTACAAAGAAGCGACGATAGTGTGGACTCAATTCCTATGTCTATCCCATTCTTCTATATGCGCCAGTTCTCGGGACAAGATTACATTTTTGAGCAAAACAGACTTGTGTAAATTTGTTATTTAATAATAACTAAAAATTCTTTATAAAGATCATTATCCTCATGTGTTGGGCATATGGGTAACAAGAAATAATTGGATTTTCAATAATATCGACCCAATAATACAAAATTGCAGAAGGAAGTTCCTGAAAGAGATGTCCATGGTTGTCCAAAGGGCTCGACAAAGGCATTTAGAACAAATAGAAGAATGGACGCAGACGCACTTGTACTTTTTTGGTCCTTTTGCTTTGTTTTTGTATATACAAACTTCTATAAAATTTAATAAAATGTTGTAGGGGACCCCCATCCAGTTCTCTTCAAAAAAATTAACAGTAACTAGGCCACGAAAATTAATCACTATTTTTATGTATTTGTGTTGATTGTTAAATCAGGTCGTGGTTTCTTAACTTGCCACTAGAATGGATAATGGAGACTGCTAATCTACTATGGTCGAATGTTGCTTACTACTAGTAAATTTTAGAAGAGACAAGCAAGCAAAGATTATGTGGAGGAGACCCTAACCCTTGTGCAGATGACGGCAACAGCGGTGATCATGGGAATAAGGTTCACGTAGCGGTCTATCTCCTCTTGCGCCTGCCGAAGCTTTGAGGCCACATCGGCGCCCGTGAACATTTGGTACAACTGGCTTGTTTTCTCCTGCTTCTGGCAGCAGTGCCTTACGAGCTTGTACGCACGGAAAAGCGCGGCGTCCAGCTGCTCCAGCGGTCTCCTCGTCTCGGGGTGCCGCTTCAGCTCTGGGATATCTAGTTTCCGGAGCAAATTGGCGACGATCAGGACGTGCTGCGCAAGCTGCTGGCACAGATCCTTGTTGCGGCGTGCGGTGTGCGCCGCTTGCACGATCATGGTCACCAGGCCGAACGCGTCGACGCCGGTCACTGCATGACGCTCGCCGCCTGCCCCAGCTTATCCCAGGACGACGCCATGAAGTAACTACTGCGATCATGATGAACAAGAGGGAATACGAGTGAGAGTATAGAAGGCAGCAAAATTGACTCTGGGCGACCACGATGATGGAAAAATTATCGCACCTTTGAATGATATCAGGCCGCAAAAACATTCAAAGCTAACCCACATGGAGTTGTTTAGCTGAATTTGTGCTTGCAGCGGGTCTCTTCCTCGGCTACTGTGGATCAGCTGTGGGTCAATGCTGCAAGTACGCTTTAACCCTTCTTCGCTAAGAATTGTATCCTGTTGTTAGCAGTTAAACGCGTCTCTCTGACTCCGTAGGAACTAGGAACCTTCTAGGTGGTTAGAGCCTTAGACTGGAGCGTCTGAAAACGATTAGAATAATTGGAGGTCACATCGATCTCGCCTATGTAGGTTTTAGCAGCGGCATTTGGTTGACTGCATATGGCTTGTCCTGGCCTGAAAGAGGCAGGGAGCAATTGTTGCTTGCATGGAGTACACCACTGTCAGCCGGACTGGATGTCTGTGTCACGGCTCCGCCAGCATGGTTACGCCAGAGCTTCATCGAACACCTGTTATTTTTTCGTCGAACACCTTGCCGCTCTAGAGATCCTAGTTGCATATGTATTGCAGCTTTGCCATGGCCATAATTAGCTCCTTATAGATCCGAATTGTATGTTACATTCTTACCGGACTCACATGATAATTTGGACGTACGCCTCTAATTAAGTTTTCAATCCCCTCATATCTCTCTCACGTAAGCATAGCTAATTTTGGATTAATTTTTAGCAATTGTACCGTACTGGGTTCATTCGCACTTGTTCAGGCTTTTTTGGGTTTTTTTCATAACGGTACTGCTGGACTTTTGAAAATATACAGAGAGCATTTTGGAGTATTTTTCTTAATATGACAGTGTGTGGGTAATTTGTGAAACATGTGGATGACATTTTGGACTAATTGTTTCAGACAATTTTTCAGTGGATAATTTTTATTTTTTTCCTCCGACTAATGTGGTAAGTTTGTAGACTTTTCATTAAGAGTGAGCATGATCGCTTCTTTTCTTAGCCAAATATTAATACTCCCTCGTTTCAAAATATAGATAGTTTTGAGTATGGACACGATAACTAAGAAGAGGCGGAAAATATGATGGGCATAGAAAACGATGAGTGGTCAAGGAGGAGAGAGATAGATATATGTACAGAAAATGATGCACTATGAAGTGGGAATGAGAAGAGAGAGATGCATTAAGAACTGAAAAATGTATATATTTTGGTAAAAATTTTGAATGCCGAAATTTCTATATTTTGAAACGAAAAGAGTATGATAGATAAATATCATGATATTTTTGTTTTTCTATCTGATCCCATGTACTATATATATAACGAAGACGGCAAATTGGATATTTTTTCTAGTAAGATTGGATTTATTTTTTCGAAGTAAAAATATACAGACGCAAGTATTCACCTCTATGAACACTTACACACACAACAACACCCTGCTTCTATGAGCCCGGAAGATTAGTCTGGCTTGATCTTGAGACTCAAGAAGGTACCATGGGCGCCTCACTATAAATCCAGTATGGGACTAAAAACTCGGCTAGGTTGGTTTCACAAAAAAAAAAAATCCAGTTGAGCTACACTCAGTTTGCTAGTAAGATTGAATTGATATATACAAGTAACCAAACAAAATTGCACTACATGTTTTTCTACCTAAACCTGGAGCTCACCAAACTGCCCCGATGCTCTATGACCCTCCTTGGTAAGAATCTCTATTCATTTGGTGCATGTTGATATATGTTGCAGAAGTTGATTTATTTTTCTTTGAATGCCCTTTTCTAAAATTTTAGACTTAAAAGTTGTGAAATTAGCAACCTTCCAACCGGCTCTTAATGAAAAATTTTAAATGAATCACATGTCAAACTAATGGTGATCAAAGTGACGATTCGATTTTGAATCACATTCACATTAAAATTTTGCATGTATGAAGAAACAACACTCAATAAATCAATAAATATATATTACATACAAATTGGGTAAGAACTCATTTGGATTTACTTCGGGCTTGACCGCTAAGTTTTGCGATTACTTTCTACTCAAACACCTGTAGATGGTCCACGAGACCACTCACTATTCCTTCATATCAAGCTAGATGTCGCTACTCGGATTATGAGTAAACTGATGATAGAGACTGACTCCTTCAAAGTATTGAGTGGGGGAACATGCCCCCATTGTCTGCTCGTTTGCTCGTGGTTATTACAGAGTATCGCGAAGATCGGACATTATCGATGCTTAAGGTAAAAAGAACACACATTGATATACATTTCGTGTTAATTGCATTCTTCTAAATTTCCAACTCTGTTAGTGTATGTGAATTAAAATGAGCCTAAATTGGACCAAATTGGGACTTTTCCATTCAAGTATATTAAGATTGGACATTAACAAACATGTTATAGCCGTTTTATAAATTTTATCCTAGCCATGTTCTGACTTCATATTGCCAAATTCGTATTTAGATGTGCACATTTGTCTAGTCATGAATCATGATAGATTGATGATTGCACGTTAGTTCGTATAACACCATGCCACCACGGTGAAGGCTCAACAAACAAATGAATATACATCACAAACAATGATACTTATCTACAACAATTCATCACCAAGCCGCAACAAAAATGGTAAAAAAAAAACATCTCAAACCCTACTTTGGCTTGACCTCAAAGTACGGCATGTAATCCGACACGTTGTCACCCCCATACGAACTTCTCGTGATCTCGACGTCGCTGTACGGGTGCGCCCGCGCGCCGCCCCCAGCGCCGTCGAACTCGTTGGCCGACGAGCCGGCCGAGCCGGCCCCCTCGGCCTCGTTCTGCAGCATGGCCTCGATCTCCTTCACCACCTCCCCCATGGACGGCCGCACCACCGCCGACTCGTCCACGCACCGCATCGCCAGCTGCACGAACCGCCGGAATCCGGTGGTGCGCGCGACGCCCGGATCGCCGGGTCGAGGAGGCTTCGCAGGCCGTAGTGGTCGCGGTCGTTCGGGTCGATGGCCAGCTTGACCTCGCGCACGATGTACTTTCCGGCCTCGATCGGCTGCCGCCCGCTCACCAGCTCCAGCATCACCACACCGAAGCTGTACACGTCGCTCTTCTCTGAAAGCTGCTGCGTCATGTAGTACTCCGGGTCCAAATAACCCTGTCAAACACCAAATCATCACATGCTCAGTTCAGTCTCTTGCGTTCTAGAAAAGTTCAGTCTCAATGATCAAATCAACATGCAGATGCCAATTCGGAATGCATGAAGTGCATAAGAGAAATACAGCTCAACAATGATGAGAGATTGGCAAAGAAGTCCAGTAGTGCTTACCAGTGTCCCTTTCACTTGAGTGGAGACGTGGCCTTTTTGGGTGTCCGCGACGAGCTTGGAGAGGCCGAAGTCGGCGACCTTGGCTCTCAGGCTGTCGTCGAGGAGGATGTTGGTGGACTTGATGTCTCGGTGAATGATCGGCGGGTCGGCGAGCTCGTGAAGGTATGCGAGCCCTCTCGCTGAGCCGAGCGCAATTCTTAGCCTCTTCTTCCAGTCCAGGTATGTCCCTCTCACTGCATTGCCGAGTACACATACAGGTCAATCAACTGCCTTCGGCACAAGCAAGATTGCAGACTTGTGCTAATAGATTTCTGGTAGTGTATTAACAAGTTTGGTCGACGTACCTAGCAAGTTCTCTCTCAATGTTCCATTGGAGATGTACTCGTACACCAGCATCTGCTCCCCTTGTTGGTAGCAAAAGCCGATCAGGCTCACCAGGTTCCTGTGATGGACCCTGGAGAGCAGCTCGATCTCGTTCTTGAATTCCACCACGCCTTGCATGGATCCGGGCTCTGCCCGCTTTATAGCCACACGTGTTCCATCCACAAGTGTCCCCTTGTACACCTTTTTTCATTTAACAATGTTGAAATTTGTAAGTTGCCCCCGATTTAGTATTGGCACATTTTTTAATTAACTATTTGGTTTTTGATCCAATGGTCTAGCTCTTGTGAACATTCCTCTTAGAAAAAAAAAGCTGAATAATGAGTTCATATAGTTACCTTTCCATAGCCCCCTGAGCCAATCTCGTCTGAAAAATTGTTGGTGGAGTTCTTGAGTTCTTCCAAAGAGAAGAACCTTGCTCCTTTGAGCTGTGGAGCCCCTCACTGTCTTTTGCGAGACTCCCCACGAAGCTGTGATTTTGGAGAAAATGCAGTTAAGACTAACGTTTGGCATTTTTCTTTTCATAGTTCGTTTTTCAGTTTTAGAATAAATAGCCATGCAAATTATCTAAGCTTCCAAAGCTACCACGTCTCATTTGTCTCTGAATTGTTCAGTAGTATTGACTTTGCAATCACACAACACTACAACAGGACTGAAATGTTAAAATAGTCGGTAAATCCTTACCGAGAGGATCCGTCGTTCCTTTATTTCCTTAGCCCTTTGCTTCTGTCTCAAAGCAAATAGTACCATGCCAATGAGGGCAATCACAAGAAGGCCACCCTGCTACAGCAATTCCAGCTATAGCACCTGTACTGATCTGTGCTTTTTTACTACCACCAGCAGCACCTGACATAGAAGTCACAGTGATTTCAAACCATCTTACAACTTTAACACAAATAAGAGTTTCTGCACGGTGAAACTAAAGTACCAGGCAAATACGGGTCTGCGATGAAGTAATAAGGTCCAAAATTTGGGGGTGGTTTGTAGATCTGATTGCTGAGCTGAGAGCCAATCCTAATCAGTTCTGACACGTTGAAGGTCATCCCAGATGATGGGAACAGCTTCACTTGAACTTGGATGTAGTTGTCACTGTTGAAGTGGATATCGGAGAGGTAAGCTGAACCATCACGCAGAGCAAGCTGCGTGTGAGGCTCTTCTCCAGTTCCTGGAACGTGCCACTGTTCGTCAAGTCTGTAAAGAATGGTGCTCTGAAGACCATCTTTCCAGTGTAGGGATAGGCGCAGCCACAGTTTGCAGGGTTCTGACTCTGATCATTAGAACATTGAGCTGTGGAGGCACACTTGGCCAGGCTGGTGGTGTATGCTATCTGGTTCTCTTGCTGGACGCTGCAGAAGGACCGACCTTCCGGATCCACGCAAACCGGGTTCCCAACAAGCCTGTATGCAGATTCGAAAAATAAGAAATGCAATGTTGCCAAATAGGCAAAGGTAGGTTCTTGAGTTTGTTTGCAGGTTCTTACACTAGAGTGTGTTGAAACTTGGGTGACATTCGTAGCTATATACGGTTATTTGGAGATTAACAGACTTCAGTTGTTTGCTGATGTTGCCTGTGATCTCAAGTGTCCCATCGAGTGCGTTGTTGCTCAGTTCACTGCCTGATCAGTAAGATAAAGTTAAACAACGGAATCTTTTTTTCTCCCTCGGTATTAAAACACATTTGGACTGTAAGTTGCTAGGAGTTTACACTTGCTGTGAATCTGGGGCAATGTGAAGAGACCCTTGGGGACCTCGCCAGAAAGTTGTCCAGAAGCTATTGATCTGAGTGATCAAAACACATCAAGAAAGTGCAAAATGTCGTAGCAGAGATTGATTTGAAAGAAAACAGTCTTAGATAACTCACACAGATGTAAGAGATGTCAAACTTGTGGAACCAATTCGGGACTACTGAAGCTGAAAATGAGTTATTGCCCAAGTACCTGGTTATGAGAGAAGGAATTCATCAGGAATCATGCGGACAATTATACTACCTCACACAGCGGCATGGCAGGAGTATAGTTAGTTCTTACACAACGTTTAATTTGGACATTCGGCTAAGATCTGGCAGTGATCCAGTGAGCTGGTTGCTTGCCAAATTCTGCAGAAGATCACAATTTTCATAAATAGGTATTTTCCTTGTTATAATGACCTTATTAGAATAT
>JAAXCT010002960.1:0-49606 GCA_012490785.1 Eragrostis nindensis | reverse complement strand
CACTGCCCTGCAAAACAGAAAACAATTGTAGCCGTTGACAGTTCAACTCGTGTTGTTCACGATATAGCAACAATAGATCCTCTGGTGCTAGTTGCAACGGGCATCATGATGTGCAATATTTGAGAAGCAGCCAAGAGACTCATGTTAAGCCAGAGTTTTCTTGCACGCAGAACATGGATCCTGAGATGGCTAGGGGAAGAGAGAACCACTTTCAGTCAAATAGTGAAGGGGGGCATATTTGTTCTAGTGTAAAACTTGGTAACAATTTGGTTAAAAGGGTACGCAAGAAGTCTAGGTGGTTATATGACTTTGAATCAACTGGATTAAAATCATTGAATGGCCTATATGCTCAAAGCTTTACACAGCCCACTATAGGTTCGAATGAATTTGGAAGTTGTTCAAACAAAAGCAACATGTCCAAGAAGCATGTGAAAGCCGAACATGAATCGGAAAAATTGAGTGGAGAGAAGGGAGACCTGTCACTACGTTTGGCACATGAGAGAACGAATGATACAAGGGGTGAAGAAGGACTGAAGGACTCGTGGACTCAAACAGATGGTCTGAAATTAGATATGATGTTACTGAGTTGGGTGCAAAAAAAATTGTCACTGCCAAACACACAGTCAAGGACACTGAAGAATCATCTGTCAGAGGTTCATCTAAAGACTTGGTCAATGTTTCAAACGGCAGCAATAAAGTTGCTGAATTGGGTCACAAACGTGATGTTACTGTGGTAGAATGCAGTACTTCACTAGAAGCTCAAAGCCAGGGAGGACTGTCATTAAATGGAAATCTGAAAGTTGGGAAAATAAAGACCTCATGAGATGGATTTTAACGATGATGACCTTTTGATTACAGCTATTGTCAAGAATAGGGATATGGGCTCCTGCAACAAATCTGCCTCACATTCAGTATCCTCAAAATGTAAGGGTAGGAAGCTTAAAAGCTCAAAGAAACGCAGCAGGCTGCTTATCCAAACAGCACGAAAAGGGGGCACAGATATACTGGATGGAAGGCAGATAATTTTGGCTCGAAAGACTGTGTTGTGTTGGTTGATTGCCACTGGATTTGTGACTCTAAAAGATGTTGTGCAGTGCCGAGATCCAAAGATAATGAAGTACTCAAGGATGGGTGGGTTACCAGGGATGGCATTCTCTGCAGTTGTTGTATCAAGACCTTAACTATGTCAGACTTCAAGGCTCATGCCGATAGTAGTCTTCCAAAATCATCCTTGAATCTGTATCTCCAGTCTGGCAAGTCATTGACCCTTTGCCAACTTGAGGCTTGGACTGCCGAATATATGGACAGGCAGAGTAATGACTGCACTAGAAGCGTGGAGGCAGAAGCCATCGATGAAAATGATGATACTTGTGGTATCTGTGGAGATGGGGGTGAACTGCTTTGCTGTGATAACTGCCCATCAACTTACCATCAAGCTTGTCTGTCAGACAAGGTATCTATTGTATCTATTGCCCCCAGCATATCTCCTTTTGATACCCTTGTTTGACAGAACTTTGTCAAACAAATCACATACATTGTATTACTCTTTTTAATGCAGGAGCTACCAGATGATAGTTGGTACTGCCATAACTGTATGTGTCAGAGTTGTGGTTGCCCAGTTAGTGAAGAGGAGATCTCAAGTTTCTCAGCTATCTTAAAATGCTTACAGTGTGGAGCTGCATGTAAGCCCTGCTAAACTGTTGGTTTTTTGTTATCTTTAATTTTACATTTAAAATTCATTTTAGATTGTTTCTCCTATTAAAAGCTGGTATTAAATATCTTTACAATCGGTCCCCTCTTGAATCTTGATACTTATATTGGTTTTGACATTTTATCATGTCATCTTTTGTAATAGGTAAACACAATTTTCCACTTTAATTGTCTGTTCTTGTAAGAAATTTTCGTATGGTGTAGTAGGGAACAGGAAATTATCATGTACTATTTATTGTCATCTATTTGGTATATTCTTGCTTATACAATGTTCATTGGCAGACCATGACACTTGTGTTGAGATGGGGGCAAAGACCTTTGAGGATGTTGTCTCAGATGAATGGTTTTGTGGAAGATACTGTAAAGAGGTGATCATTTCTTTCCCAAGAACATTGGCCCTGGTGAACTGTACTTGAGTCCTTGCATTTATATAATTTACTTGGCATATGAGCTGTAACAAATCGTCCCTTTAAATAAAGCTACCCATTTTATAGACTTGCAAGTCTAGCACAAGGCTGTAATCCTGTCATGTCTGACCTACATGACTTGTTTTGGCATTATAATTTTCTTTCTCTTGTGCTAATGTTTTACTGTTTCTTCCAAAGCTTGAATGTAACCACCATTTGAAACTTTGACCTGGTTGGCATTTCAATGAACAGTGCAATACCATCTGTTATCTTAATAATTTGACTTCTTAATCAAACTTTTGTGCCGATGTTATGCTACTTTTCTCCATTTTCTATGCTCATATTGCTGCATCTTTGCGTTTTGTAACAGATATATAGTAAACTGCGTGACCTTGTTGGAGTGGAGAATTTCCTTGATGATGGGCTTTCGTGGACCATATTGAGGTGCAACAGCGGTGGGCAGCAGCTCCATTCTGTACAAAAGATTGCCCATATGGTAGAATGCAATACAAAATTAGCAGTGGCTCTAAATCTAATTGAGGAATGTTTCATTCGAATGGTGGATACTAGAACTGGCATAGACATGATACCACATGTCTTATACAATCAGGGGCAAGTGTTCTAACTGTTATTATGCTTTTTATTTTATGTCTCTTTATTGTTGACGTAACAAATTCATATTGGTTTGAAAAAAATGCTAATACAACCTCTGGGAACCTAAGAGACTACTCTCTTCCCACTCCTTCCCCCCCCCCTCTGTTCTATATTTGATATGTGTCAGCCATATCTTACCCACACTTGGATGGTATGCTTCTCTTACTAGTTCAACAAATCAATATTACTTTTAGAGTGAAACTATTAACTTTGTTGACTCAAGAAGCTAAATGATCGTTTTTTTCTGTATCCCGTGTTCTCTATATATTTATCTGTATTCTAACTAGTAACCACACTATTTTTTGGCCTTCTTGAGTTATGCCTCTAAAGGTGTTTAATAGATTCACCCAAAAAAAAAAAGAAGAAGAAAAAGAAAAGAAAGATACCATGCATGTTTCAATATCTCTTTTTCTGTGTTGTTCTGTCTGGATTACTAGAGGCAATAGTTTTCACTATGATATTATGTATCCATGTTAATGAAGGTTATTTTTCCCCCCTTGTGTTTGGTGCATGCTTGATGTTTACATGGCACCCCATTCACATTAAATATGGTCCCAACCTGATACTGTGGATATTACGAGAAGTGCAGAATCCATTCTTGTCAATCGAAGTCTAAATTATCGAATTAGTTTACATTGTTGGCAGTATTGCATTTACATACCATTACTTAAGGAAATTACAGTAGGGGAGGACCCTACATACGAATTATTTTATTGGTAGTCGTCTGCAGATTTGAACTCCACTTACGCAGTAAATCCTGTTTTTTTTCCTGACCAGATCCAAGTATGCCCGCTTAGATTATCATGGCTTCTACACTGTGATCTTGGAGAAAAGTGAAGAAATTTTATGTGCAGCATCTATCAGGTAATCTTTTGATCATTTTCATCTATCTGGTGTGTGTATGCATTTTTGACTTTTCAGGAATCCCTTACCATTTGCTGGAAGTAGGCAGAAAATCATTTTCAAAAGTACTTATTCAGTCCACTCATTACCATTATTGCTGATGAGTTAAGATTTGTTTACGGCTTTTGCAGATTGCATGGGACCAAAGCAGCTGAACTGACCTTCACTGCAACTTGCAGAGAGCATCGTCGACAAGGAATGTGCCGGAGACTGATAAACACCATTGAAGAGGTACTGTGTTTGGTACGATGGTGGATTCACCATACATCTACTACCATATATCCTTATGTCACTATTGCCGCTGACCTGCGTAGATATTGTTGGTGATTTGTTTGAACTAGATTTCATGTTTATTAATTGACTAATCTAGTCGTGTATGTTTCTTCCAAACAATCTCCCCACTAATTAAATAAATATTTTTAAGTAAAAGTTCAGTGTTCTTTTACTGCTGAAGTATTCATGATGCAGAAACATTTGGACATGCTCTTGTGTGTGAATGAAGTTAATAACAATTTGTGTCTTTTCTTTGCCTTTTTTTCCTTCTTGATGCAGATGCTACGATCCTTTCATGTAAAGATATTGGTGCTTTCTGCGATTCCAGAGTTGGTGAGTACTTGGGTATCAGCGTTTGGTTTCAAACCTATTGAACAAGATGAAATGAAGCAACTGATACAGTTAACTTGATGTTGTTCCCTGGTACATTGTTATTAACAAAGAATTTGGAGTGGGTCAGTGGCACTAATAAATCAGGTCATTTTTTAATCTTTACCTCCATTTGCAATATTTTTCACTTTCCCCTTCATAATCTGGATCCATATATGTCATCCTTTTGGCCTATAGTGATCTGGTTAGTTTTATGCAGGAGACGAAAATGGCCACCACATGTTTAGGATGCTAAATGGTTACTGTATCCCTAATGGTAGAGGAAGTGAACATTATGAACAAATTTAATTGGATATTTTGGAGTTCAACTAGGAGAAGCAAACAATCTCTTAGAAAACCGAAAGACGAATGCAAACCTGCAGGATGGCATCATAACCACGGTTAGATATTCTGTCATTTCAATTTTCAGGAGTTACCTGTGATTTCTAAATCAGCTAGATCGATCATTTTTCACATAGGACACCTTAGAACAATTAAACAAATGATTTCAGGTTTATTCACGGAGTTCAGGATAGGAATGATTGTGTACAACCATTTTTTAATTGGAAATTTGCATGGATGATGAACCCTCTTGTAATAATGTTTTCAGTTATGCTGCTCATCTGCTAGTTTCATAGCGTTTTATGAATGCGGAAGTAGTTACGTCATCTCTTCCACAATACGTTTATAGTCTTGATTGATCTTTATCGTTCTGATGGTTGTCTTGCGTTTTTCTTGCTAGTCCTTTTGATTTACTGTTCTGCAGCTGTGCATGATTCATATGTGTGCGAGTCATGGCTATTGTTCTAATATGTTGCAGTTAACTATTGGGGAAGTATATGGAATTCAGAGCCGCATAGCTGTCTTGCAGTAGCTTACTGCTCCCTGTTCATGTCTTACTGCTATTGACTATGACTCGTCAAAACATCTGGTCTGTCTGCTTGTTGTTTCTGAGGTATTTCTGAATGCTTGTATCACTTGGGCAATTACATGTCAGTATTGATCAACCTTTTGGTTCTTCTGGAGTCAGAAGCTACACATTTTCTTTTAGAAGCTACACATTTTCTTTTAGCACATTCATTGTTCATCTTTTTGACTGACAGCACTAATACCCAACCACCACCATGCCAACTATTGATCATGTACTTATGAGTTTGCCCATTTGCATGTTTTCTCGTTCCCTACTATCACTCATTACATGTTCAGCTCTTAGAGAAACTGCAAGACAATGGATTGGAGGGTTCCTGAATCATTTCGTCACTATTGGGACAACCTATAGTGCAGATTAAGATCCGGTCCAAACTCAGGCTGGCGATGTCAATCATTCTTTTTTCTTGTACCAAGGGTTATACCAAATTTGTATGCGCGGTGACATACGTAAATATAAACCAAACGATTCATTATTTACTAGCATCTGCTGGAAAATCAAATACTTTTATTTCACAAAGGCTTTTCGGAGGTGGTTGTGCCGTATACTCTTATCCTGAAGCCGACTTACAATGACCATGCTGTTTTTTTTTTTTTTTTTTTAGGAATTACAGTAGGGGAAGCAATGACCATGCTGTTGATGGAGCACCAGCTAGCAGAGGATTGGACCCAACTAAAGATTAAAAAAAAAAGAACAAATAAAATGAAGCTAAAAAATAGACAAAAGTACTAGTTTTTTTTTAGAGTAGTTTACAGTAGGGGAAGCCCCTACTGTGCTACTATATTATTGATATATAAGAAAATAAAAGAAGGTAGCAAGCGCCAGCCAAAAAAAAAGCCAGTACACTGAGAACTGTACACCCTTAGCCAGAACAGGCTGGGCCAGAAAGGAAATAAAACTATATGTACAGATTGACTATCTGAACAAAATTGTCCTTTTTATCCTGTTTCATCCTGTTGGATCGGAGGAGGGACTCCTCTTTGAAGTTCCTTTTCCGTGATTCAAAGGTTGGTCTGCTTCTTTGAAAGATTTGATCATTTCTCTGCTTCCATATTTGCTAGGCACTGATTATGAAAAACTTCATGAAGAAGGAATGTTGGCATTTTGAGCTTGCATCTTCAATCATACGATGAAAGGGGAGAGTGAAGTCCCATTGGATATTTAGGTGTTGCCAGGTTCGCTGGCTGAAAGGACATGAAAAGAAGAGGTGGAAAGCAGTTTCTTCTCTTCTTTGTTGACAAAGAACGCAACGGTAGTCATTATTTTGAAGTTTTTGCTTCTTCCTTCTGAGGATGTTCCTTGTATTTAGCCTGTCCATGAATAGCAGCCAGCAGAACATTCTCATCTTGTTGCAACATTTTAATTTCCAAATCCAAAGAAATGGCCTTGGTGGCTGGAAGTTCTTGAATGGCAAGTGATAGAATTTAGAGGCAGAGTACTTAGTTGAGTTCAAATGTAATGCCACACATCATGTTGATCATCAGGAACTTGGAGAGTTTGTATGAGATCCTGCATTGACTGGTACTCTTGGTAGGCTTCGCCCGACAGTGGCAAGTGAAATTGCTGTGAGATGCTGTTGTTAGCTAGGAACCCTGCCACTGATATGTTTTTGTTCTTTGCAAAGTAACAAAAGTACTAGTTGATATACAGATGGCGCCTAGAACTGTGTGTGTAGAAACAATGATGTTTACAAGTGAGCTGCTACTATAACCTTGTATCACCTTGAAAAAAGGAACAGGGACAAAGCAAGAACAACTGAACAAGTACCTCAATCTCTCAGGCTTTATTAGATCTATTCAATTCAAAGCCCTTGTGCACTAGGACAAAAGAAATTACCATTCAAAAAAAAAAGAAAAAAAATATTCTTAGACACAAAGCTTCACAATTCGTTAGGCAACCTGCGACTCTGATTCCTATCAAGCTGCATTAGTACATTACAGATTCGTGGCATCAGACAGTATCACACTAACTCAATCAAACACAAACTTTTGTGCAATAACCTATGAATTGACTACATTACATGCCTCAATCTCCTCAAGATAAACGCAAGTCAAAACCACTCACTGTACACCCATGCCCATTTGCTTCTTTTAGGCTCAGCAAATCAGTTCACATGTTGAGGTCGTCCATTTTCTAGCAAGCAGTCGAGCCACCCATTTGACTGTAATGATGCTCGTAGAATGGTTCTGTCCACAGGCTCATGTTAACCCTTCATTTTGGCGACAGATAGATACTCTCATGGGAGATTTTACGAACCACCATTAGTGCATTGCATAAGGTCTATAAAATGGTCAATTTTGCAACAACAATCAGCATCCTGGCAGCGACTGAGCTGACGTATCAGAATCGGGGCAATGCTGTTGGTAGAACTGATGGAAAGATTGAGTCGATGCAGCAGCTGATAGACTTGTCTCTGACTCACCGCTGTGCCGCAGATGTGTCTGTTGTGGGGACTGGGGTACCATAGTGAACAGGCTTGGGCCCGACAAGGTGCAGTGCCTCAGGTAAGGATGCTGCTGCCCGGAAGACAGTGTGTAATAACTTGGAGATCCACGCCCAGAATAGGACATGTGTGATGAACTTATATACCGACCGGGAGATCCATAACCAGAACGCTGTGAAGTATACATGATACTGATTGGTGGAGACAACTGGCTACCACACAAAGAATGCGCAGATGCAAGGTGAGAACTGCGAGACCACTGGGATGACATATTTGCAAGATCTACACTGCTTCCACTTGTGCAGATAGGAGGTGAGCTTGCGTAAGACCTATGGGTGTTAAGGGTGCGAGGGATACCAGAACCTGAAATGTAAGTGTGGGATATGGACTCTGATGATGGATGCCGGCTGATTGGCCTAGGAGGAGATGCTGCCACTGTGGACCGGAAGGAAGACAAAGTTGCTGATCCAGAAGGTAAGCGAATAGCAGAAGAAAGTAAAGGGGTAGACTCTGATACAGCGGGGTTTGATGTTCCAGCATTTGCGTCCTGCTTGCATACAGGGCAGAATGTTCTCCATGAGGTGAGCCACAGGTCCACACAAGCTGCATGGAACTCTGCAAAGTGAAACAACCAAGTCTCAGGGCACAAGTTAAGAACAATGCTTTAGGTAGTACATGTCGAGGGACCAACAAAAATGCTGCTACAAGTTCGACAGGTGATATTCAAAACACAAGAACAGAAGTTCCATAGCAAACATCACAATCAGGGAGCACATATCCAGCAAGAAGTAGCCAAAATGCATGTGAAATGTGAACTTTTGTGATGGAACTTTATTTTCTGCCAGCCCATTCTCTTACCAGGTTCACATCTGTAATACCTAATTACCGAGTATACAATGCACATACAGTAATGGCTAATAAAGACAAATTCATCTATATATACACGCGAAATGCATCAGATAAAAACAATGCTAGCAGAAAATAGTTTTGATATTCAAATGTGAGAGGAACATACTGTGCCGACAAGGTAGCACTCTTAGTTTTTCTCCAAAACTGTAATCTTCCAAGCATATGGCACATGTTGATGACGTACAATTGTCTTCTTGCACTTTTGTGAAAATAAGGCTTGGCATTGCTTTAACTAATTGACTGCTCATTCCATGAAATTCCCGACCTCGGGGAATTCGACCCCTGTCCCGTCTTATCTGGTGTCTCCTCACAAAGAAACAAGTGGCTAGGATAGCAGACATAGCAAGTAGTGTTATGAAAGAAATTGCCATGATAGACCAAGCTGAGTTCTCGTATGTTGGTATTATCCACAGCTCTGCTTCAGATTGACCTGAATATTTCTTCAACACCTCACCCGAGGCCTTAGAGATGAAGACTGCATATATGTGGATTCCAGAAGAGCTACCAGCCACTGTAACATTTCAAGTTAGATGCTAGTGCAAATATATGCCGACCAATAAAATTTAACAACAGGTTTTTATCCGTAAATTCCATTCATGAAACATAGTCTGCACAAGATTGCTCCAGTTTTACACAATCAAGGTTTCGATGAAACTGATATGATACTTTAGAAATATTATTTTCATTTTCTGCTTCTCATCATTTAATGTATAACCATTTACAGCGAAAACTTATCCATTTATGTGTTGATGACAGAAACATGTAGCTAAACATACACCATTAAGTACTAAGTGGCAGAAACATTACTTGAAACAAGGACACCACTGTCGTCATTATCATATACAATCACAGCCTTGAATCCAGCATGCTGCGCATTCCTAACTTTATCATCAAATTGGCAGCCGCCTCTAACAACCAATGCAAATGGTATTGCAGATCTGTCATCTGCTTTTGTCCTCAGTGGACTGCATGCGTCCAGAGGCTCGGCGGCATAAATTACACCGTTTACACCAGAACCTTTCACTGCTGGAGCTGCAATATGAACGAAACATCAACAAATCTCTCAGACATAGTAAGGCTGGTTAAAGCAATGGTGTCAGATTGCATATCGAACGATAAAGAAAAAAGCATGATGCCATACAGGACGTAACAAGCACGAAGGTCAAGTTACAGTCATTTAGGGTTGAAAATGAAGGGGAAAAATATAACAGTGATTAAAGGATATTCATATCTTGCTGAAGTGGGACCTAATGCATAAGCATAAAGTTTTCTTTATATTGAAATACTAGGCAATTATCTGATGAGTACTGAAATATAGAATATCATGTCATGATTAGCACTCACTGAAGGTTGCCTCAACATCATCAAACGACAATGTTGTGTTGTTTGCCATAAGGACCACATTGCAAGCTCCCAGCTGAGCCATGATGCAAAACACGGGAAATAAATAGAAGGAAAATGGTATCCTTCCTTTTGAACATCCCATCTTCAAAGAGCTCTGCCCAATTGGTCTAACCACTGAACAGAAGAATCTGCTACCCTGGAAGGCACTAATGCCGACCAGTTGCTCCAGAGTCTAGAACCTGCAGCTCCAATGCAACAATCAGGAAGTGAGCTACGACTCAAGCAACGGCATCGTTATATTCATGATAAGAAACAAATTAAAATCAGGAACAGTATAATTGTGCAGTAGTGAAAAAGTAGAAGCAGTATTTCATTAAGACGGTTTATCGACAAGAACAGTGGACCACATACTTGTTCCTCTGAACTCCGATAGCAGCAGGTTTGTTTACGACGAGAAAACACAGCTCGACTAGACTGGAGAATGCAGAATTACTACCATATAATAGAGGAGATGAAATACAACTCATCTTCGCAAATTAAAAAGCTAGTAAAGGCCTAATCATTGCAGAATGCATAAACATCAAGGTGTGAGGTAAAGGCCGCACCTGACTCAGGTTCGATTCGATTTCTCGTCAGGGAACTGCGAAGACAGAGGAGTACGGCGACGGCGAAGAAGGAGGCGCCGGCGCTGCAGGAGGGACTAGGAATTAGCCGGCTGGGGCAGGTGGTTAGGAGGGCTGAGGGGGATCGAGAAGCGGCGAGGCGATGGAGACGTCGGCTGCCATGGGAGTGGGGTGATGAGATGCGAGGGATCGACGGAGTGAAATGGAGTTCTTTTGCAGATTCGCTTTGCCGGAAAGAGAGGAGAGGCGAACTGGATTGGAATGGAGAATTGGGGCTTTGCCTCTGATGAATCTCGATGATTGGTGATGAATCTTGATTTGTTTTGGAGGCGTAGTTTATTCGGCGCCATTCATATATCCATCGCTATCCGAATTTACGCCACTTGCGCTCTCCACATACCGACCTGCCCCACGAGAAAATCAATCATTTTTCATTTCCCTGGCTTGTGTTTATCTCTTTTCCTGGCAAACTGCTAAATTCCTTGATGAGGCAAAAACTGAAATAAAATTCTAGGCCGACCAATCAACCCAGGGCATTTGCTTACTTACCGCCTCCATTCTTTAATTGATGTCGTCGTTGACTTTTTGAGTTATATTTGATCGTTCATCTTATTCAAAATATTAGTTCAAATTTGAAAACATGTAAGTTAAGCTTAAATTTTCTTTGATGATAAAACAAATCATAAAAAATATATAATAATGTAAAAACTTTTTGAATAAGACGAGTAGCCAATCGTAACTCAAAAAGTCAATGGCAACATCAATTTAAGAATGGAGAGAGTATTGATTACCGATCAACTGTGATTTGTGTCTTGTGTGATCATCGTGTTTTTTTTTTGTGAGGAGTGTGATCATCGTGTTCTTTATCCGAGGTGCTACAGTGATGCAACTGTAACAAATTACTTAATCTGTTTTTAAATTGTTGTCGTTCTTGATGACTTATTGAGTTACGTTTTTAGTGAACATCTATCCAAATGAAATAAAATAAAACTTTTGGATGATGAGTCTCTTGTAAGAGGATGTGCGCGCGTATACATTTATATTATAATACATAAGGTTGCTTGTGTCTGTATGTGTATTGTGTTTCACAAAAACAAATGTATAATTTCTGGCCTCTACACGAACAAGGGATGCATGCTCATTCAAATCTTAGGTCGAGCTGCCTTTCTTTTTACCTAGATCATGAATGAAAATAAACTGAAAGTTTAAGAAAGAAGTAGCTTAATATATTGATTAATGGATTAAGTACTCAAGAGGTGCCAACTCTTTTGCCGGTGTCTATTCAGCTATTTAGGGGACGGATTGAGCAATCAAATGGCCTAATAGGCACCTGGTCAAGTCAATGTATCATTATTATGTTTTGACCTAAAACAAAACAGTACGATGTCACAATAGTAATTTGTTCGACAAATTAAAACCATCTATTCTATATATAATTAACGAGAAAAAGGAGCCACCACGTTCGCTCTAAAATGCTAGAAATTCTCACGTTAATCTGAGAAAATAAGAAGAGAAAATTACCCACCACTGCCATTATGAAAAATTAGTCACAAAACCCCCTATAAAATAGCTAAATTTGAAATAATAAAAATAGCCAAAAATTACCCCTCGAACCTATTTTTAAATTACCCACCATGCCATTATGAATAAAAAAAAAGCTAAATTCGAAATAATAAAAAATAACAAAAATACACTTCCCACCTATATTTCTAAATTACCCGTCATTCCATTATAAGTCTAAAAAATAATTCCATTATAAGTCCAAAAAATAATTAAATTTGGGTTATAAAAAATAGCTAAAAATATACTTAATTCTTGTTTCTAATTTTCTCACATACTATTATGAGTCTAAAATAGCTAAATTATGATGTGCTGAGTAGGCAAGCTGAAAACAAGCTATGACGATGACAGAGTAAGAATGAGTGAGAGAACCGAAAAACAAGTTAGAAACAAGGACGGGAAGAGCCTTGAACGAGAGGGCGACGAACAAGCAATCTGAATAATAAGATGACCAACATATCAGTAGAAAGGTGTTGGTCGTATCTACGCACCCACTTATATACCGCAAGAGCACGGTGTACAGTTGTAGTCTTTTTCCCCTAGAAGAGTATTCCAAGGTTTAATCGAACCACAAGGACTAATGGGAATTAAACAGAATCATCAGTAAAAGAGTTAGCCAGGCTTTCTAGTGAGCGTGAGCGTGAGTTTTGGGAAAACCGGGGGCCGTGCCGATCGGCACAGGGGATGTGCCGGTCGGCACGAAGGCTAAGTTGACCGAAGTGTTGTCCGAACAGCCTAGGAAACCTGATTAGATCATGGAGTAAGTTAGCCAAGTCTGCTGGTTGAGATCGTAACCAGAAAGCTTAATCAAATAGCATCATAAACGGAATTACTCAATTATTGATAACCGAAGATCGATAGGTTGAGACTCTTTTCCGACGAGCCCTGTCACGACCAATCGCCTTAATCGGCCGCCTCTTCCTACTCTACACATCATCTCAAGGATCATCGCGTATGCATTAGCGGCTGTGGAGGTACAGAGACAACGTGCAATTATGGCGCATTACAAGATCCCAATACTACCTTAACCACAATGGAGATAGCGAGAGATTGAATCCCTCACCTCTTATTGCCACCACAATTAAGATAATATCTAATACTTAGTCGTCACTAAGCGTAGGAACAAGTGCATGTAAAGACCATAAAATCCAGGCAATCAATAATCAACACCATTCATCCACATATTCAACCATACTTCGATAATACATAGTGCAAGATACATCACCATCTAGTCGGCCTACCTCGATGGATCACCTCTTTAGCACCGATGGTTCTTGATCAACAACTAGAGAACATGAAGAACGGGGCAAAGCCCCGGTGGCTCTAAACTTACTAGCTGTGTTGTCCCTCTGGCGGCGGATCCCGAAATCCTAGGGCCTTTACAAGTTTATATAGGGCTGTACATCAGAAAGGAAGAGGATCTCGGGAAAAGAGTCCTCGTGCCGATCGGCACAGGTGTTGTGCCGATCGGCACACCTCGTGTCCAGCTCGGTTTCCTCCCTAAGTCGGTTCCGAAGTCCTAGGTAGCTTCCATGTGGGCCTTCCAATCAGTTTTCTTCGAGATCAAGTCTTGTATTGCTCTTTCAAATCTTCGAGTATCTTTTATCTCTTCGTGACGAACATCTCCCAAGATTGGTTCGGATAACTTCCTTCTAGAATAAACTGAATGGTGGGCCAGCTTCGGTGGCCTTGGAGTCCCCTGTGCCGGTCGGCACAGTGCTGTGCCGATCGGCACAGTGTGCCTTTTCTGCTGGTTCTCTTCTCTTTAGGTCCAGATCAGCCTCAATGTCCAGAATGTCGTCCTTTTCATTTGTTTCTGCAATAAAGCTCCAGAACGACATATATACAAATATGGTGCTATTATCAAGGGTTATGGCCTATAATGATGACATTTATGCTCTAAATAAGGCGCAATTGGCATATAAAATGGTATGCTAGAAATCGCCAACAGCTCCCCCACACTTAAACCTTTACTCGTCCCGAGGAAAGTCAAGAATGAAAATCAACTTGCATATAGTCACATCAATCATAAAAGTGTTTCAAATCTTCACGAGCTGAGCATTTGGTCATTGTAAGATTAAATCAATTTAGTATTCAGCAAACATGTTCACAAAATGGGTATTGGACACGAAAGAGCACTTCCCAAAGCAAACCTTGAAAATATTCAACTTTGATGCACATGACTTTTCCACTTATGTGAATCACCAAAAAGCATTGTGAGCAAAAGAACTATCCTTCTCAGATGGTCAAATGAACAACTCAACTTCAATCACTCACCTAAAATCACTCGACAGCCTATCCTATTTTATCGATATTTATGTGTAAGGCCATATGAGTAGCTTGGTGAGGAATTTCAAGGAAAATAGACATAAATCAACAACATATTGCAAAGCTAAGAAATAACTCTAATTGGTTTTACTGAGACTTGTCAAAAGGCCATTGGGAATTGAATTTTGAGAAAGAAACTCACACCTTTAGAATAGTGGATATACATGTGTGAATGAACAATCACAAGTAGAGAACGTAATCTTTTTAAACAGGTGACAAAGCTGTCCTTTCTTCTTTGCATATCTTTCAGAAACTTTCTGGCATTTTTGAAGGATATCAAATGCAAAGGATTGTGTACATGGTTGGAAAAAGAAATTCTTGGCTACTAATCGATGATAAGAATTCAAGGGAATTCACTCTTCCCCCCACACTCAAATTTTTGCCAGTCCCGAGCAAAACAGCACAAGGTACAGACTTTATTATTTTTTTTCTATTATATTTTTTTTCTCTTTTTTTCCCTTTTTTTTTCTTTTGGTGCCGGTCGGCACAACTGTGTGCCGGTCGGCACATCGTCCGTACCCGCCGATTTCGCTCTGGATTTTTCATTTGAACTGCTGTGTCAAATGTAAATAGCCAAGAAAACAGTAGGATGTGGTCAAGGATTGATATTTGAATCAAGAAATTTGGTTCTCAAGTATCGGATACTCGGCGAATTATGCATAATTCCAATGCGGCAATTTGCATAGCTCGAATGGGAATGAGGTTAGAAAATCAACACGATACGCGAAAGATGTGGCCAATTTTTCAAGTCTCATACCCTAAGAATTAAATCTTAACCGAGCTCAATCATCAATCATAGTCTCTACTTAGCAAAGGCTTAAATTGAGTCACATATATTTGGCATTGGTAGGCATAACCAAATGATACGGAGTAATTCTAAAGTTCACAATAAGAACGTTTGAATTTTTAGAAAGAAATAGGTACTAGGTCACGTCATCCAAAATTGATCTTTTTATTACTTTCATGGAAAATTTGAAACGAACTACGCCACATATGAAGTATTTGCCGAATACATTATAGTGAAAGTTCGAAATTTTATTTATGCTCAACATCGCTCGATTATCATTAACACTTCTCAAGATAGACATACATACTCGTATCATTTTTTCAAATAAAGCATAAAGATCATCATCATATTGGATTTCAAAGCGCGGGCTACATGATGATGTATCACTAGCACACTTGCATAAATAAAACTAGACTACTAGCACACATGCATGAATAAAAGCACACAAACAAACTAAACACACCCGATACATGGTTTCCCAACCCGCTCACACACACATAAGTAAATAAATAAAAAGAGAATGCGAAAGGGAAAGAAAACGCAAACCGGGAAACCGATACAAGTTGTGCCGTACACAACACACTACCCATCGAATGGAGGTGGCTGCGTGTAGTCGAAGCCGTAGTATGCCGCCTCCAATCTTGCGAACTCATCGATCATCGCGTCGGTGTTGCTCCGCATCTCGCCCGCCAAGTTGTCGATGCGTTCAACGTATTGAACGTTGTTATCGATGTATCGATGCATAGGGGCAAAGTTCGCCCCCGGAGGACCTGCAGGAGCATAGTAGGGTGCCCCCTGAAAATGCTGAGGGTAGACAGGGGACATACCGAAGTACCTGGTGTTGGTGCCGGTCGGCACGGTGCCTGTGCCGACCGGCACGAAGCCCGTGCCGATCGGCACGGGTGCTTGCTGAGCCGGTTGGCTGGGCGCAGCTGGTGCCGTGGCATCCCAGCTGTCCCAGTCCGCTGCTGCGCTCGCCGAAGACTGCCCAACGACCTCTTTCCTCCCGCGCTTCGTCTTCGTCACCTTGTGTCGCTCGCGGAGGTCGGCCTCAAGCCAATTCCCTCCGTCGATCTTGTTCGGGAGGAAGAGGGCGAGCTCGGGGCAGGGAAGCTTGATGCCGGTGCCGCATACGTAGTAGCCGAGCTTGGCGCTTCCCGTGATGGTCTTCCCGCGCACCATGGACTCGTCGATGAGCGCCGGTCTTATCCAACAATCTTCCTTCATCATGAGGTTGCCTTCGGTGACTTGGAAGATGATTGTTTGGAGGTAGCCTCCAAAAGCTAGTCTCGCCTTAGGGTTGGCCCTTTGGCTAAACCAACTCCCCACCATCACCATGACGGGGTTGCACTTGCACGGACTTGCAATGGCATTGTAGAGCCAATGCAAATCCGGGTCGGAGATGTTGGTGGTGTTGAGGCGGCCGGTGGTGCGTGCGGCCATCCACCGGTGAAGGATTTGGATCGTGGGGTTCTTGATGTGCCCCCTCTTTCGCTCGTCCGCGTCGGCGATGCGGCGCCAAAATGTGTTGAGCATCTCCGAAGTCGCCGCGCCGTATACGAGGGCCTCCTATCAAAACCGAGTACATCGGAGATGCCCTCGATCGTGATGGAGTAAGGCTCGTCCCGCACACGGAACTTGGTCTTGTCGTTTCCTTGCTCGTCCACCTCGCGGCTCATGGTGGTGATGAACTCGGTGATGAGCTCGATGTCGAAGCTGCTCGCTTGATCGTGGAGGGTCTCCCACCCAAGGTTGAGGAGGCATTGTTGGAGGTCCGGCCATACCCCGACCTTGGAGAGGAACTCCTCATCCATGTCGATGTTGGAGACGATGCGGCACCACGGATGTAGTAGAACTCCTCCTCCGTGCTTGTGAGGGTGAACCCCTCCCGAACCGCGCGTGGTATATACGCCGGCTCGCTTGACTCGGCCTCCATCGGCGATCCGCCCACCGCGGCGGCGGCGGCGGCGGCGGCGCTCCTCGTGCGCGGCCTTGGTCCTCGAGGGATGCTGATGTCGCGGTGGGCGATGTAGAAGTCATCCCGCCCTCGTGGCGGTGTCGTCTCGACGGAGAGCTCGGGGCTATCATAGCCCGCCGAACTTGCTCTTCGCGTCGAGACGAAGGAGCCGGAGTCGCTGCCGGAGTTGTTGTCGCCGGAGTTGTGCGACCCGCCAGAGTGGTGTGATCCACCGGAGTGATGCGATCCGCCGGAGCTGAACCCCCGGCGAATCTTCTTGCCGGCGCTCTTGAGCGTGGAACCGAACCCCTTCATTGCCTGCGAAAGAATGGAAACGAATCGCGCAAATGGAGGAAGTGGAGGAGTGGAGAAGGTTACCAGGAAGTTGTGGCGAAAATGGAGGAGGTAGTGCCCCCTCTTATAGCTCTCCAAGTCGTCCAAGAGAAGGAACCCGCGCCGGTCGGCACAGTGCCGTGCCGACCGGCACATTTCAAAATTTCGCGGATTCCGTCGTACCTCGGCTGCCACGCCTTCTTTTCTTCTTTCCCATGCCTTATACAGTGTCGCATGTCGGGAGACAGGGGCGCACCTGCAAAAGTTTGGCTTTCCCATGATGTGCCGATTGGCACGTCCTCCGTGCCGGTCGGCACCGTTCAAACTTGCACTGATTCCCCCGCGCCTTGGCTTCCGCAATTTCTTTTCCTCTTCCCCGTGCTGCATACAGTGTCTCATGTCGGGAAACAGGGGAGCAAATTCAAAATTTGAATTTTCCCAGTGGTGCCGATCGGCACGAAGCCCGCGCCGGTCGGCACTTTTGCTCCATCCCAAACAGGGTGTACGGTGCTCCCCCTGTGCTCAGTAGCTGCATGGGTGTCAGTGATTTTCCTCTTTCCAATGTGCGCAGACTTTGATGATCCGATTCGAATTCTTGGACTCCGTGCTGGTCGGCACGGGGGGGGCGCCGGTCGGCGCTGCGGAGTCCGTGCCCGATTCAAAACTTCGTTGCTTTGTGTCGCCAAAATTTCAAAGGGATGGCATTTTGATAGACGACGACGGGGTGAAGCTACTCCTTTGTTGCTGATATGGAGTCTTCCATCCTTGGCTCTTGACATAATTGAGCATCTTCACATCCTCGGGGCAATCCTTGCTCACATGACCAAGTTCTCCACATTCTTCACATGTGGAACGGGCTTCCGCTGGCTTGACGGTCTCTTCCTTGGGAATATGATCAATCTTGTCCAATCTCCTTTGTATGGTGTCCAGCTTGTCCATAAGCAATTCATCATAAGCTCTCTCCACTACACTCTTCATCTTTCCCGTGGAAGGTTGAAGGCTTCTACTTTCTCTCTCACTAACCCATGATTGACTTTGCTCTATCTTCTTGATCAAGGCCGTGGCTTGAGCGGGTGTCTTGTTCAAAAACGATCCTCCAGCCGAAGCATCTAAGTGTTGTCGGGACAAAAGATTCAAACCCGTGTAGAACCTTTCCACTAGCTCCCATTCAGCAAGACCATTGTGCGGGCAAGCATCCTTGTACTCATTGAATCGATTCCATGCTTCTCCAACGCTCTCATCAGCAAGTTGAGTGAATTCAAGGATCTTGTTCTTCAAAGCTTGAGTCTTGCCTGGAGGGAAGTACTTTGCCAAAAATTCTGCAGAAAGTTGATCCCAACTAATCTTGGTCGCAGTAGGTAGCCCATGGTACCACTGCTTAGGACGCCCAATAAGAGATAGAGGGAACAATCGCACCTTGGCTTCATTGGCATTCATGTGTTGCAATTGAAAGGTACTGCAGATTTCATGAAAGTGTTGCAAATGCATATTAGGATCTTCAGAACCTGTGAACGGTTGTTGACCAACCAAAGACATGTAGCGCTCCAACTGAAAGGGTTGATTTTGTGCAGCAAACTCTGTCTTGATAACATTGTCTAATGCAGGCTTGAGACGATTAGCTATTGGTGTTGCGTCTGTCATGTCTTCTACTTCTGGAACTTCTTCTCCCTTGTCTTCTTCTAAAGCTGCAAACAATGCCCTCGGGCTGAGTGGCTCGCTGTTGTCTTCTATGTCTCCCACTGACTTGCTTTTCTTTTCCGCCTTACGCTTGCGAAAGAGAATCTCTGGATCATCGAGGTAATTAAAGGGTTTATTCGACTTAGCGCCGTCCATACCTGTCTGTTAAATAAAACAAGACATATGTACTGGAAAAAACAGAGAAAACAAAGAAAGAAAGCTATGTGCCGGCAATTTCTCAAACTTCAAATAATGCCTAATTCGAACAAAGGTCCCCGGCAACGGCGCCAGAAAAAAGACTGCTTGTTGGTCGTATCTACGCACCCACTTATATACCTCAAGAGCACGGTGTACTGTTGTAGTCTTTTTCCCCTAGAAGAGTATTCCAAGGTTTAATCGAACCACAAGGACCAATGGGAATTAAACAGAATCATCAGTAAAAGAGTTAGGCAGGCTTTCTAGTGAGCGTGAGCGTGAGTTTTGGGAAAACCGGGGGCCGTGCCGATCGGCACAGGGGATGTGCCGGTCGGCACGAAGGCTAAGTTGACCGAAGTGTTGTCCGAACAGCCTAGGAAACCTGATTAGATCATGGGGTAAGTTAGCCAAGTCTGCTGGTTGAGATCGTAACCAGAAAGCTTAATCAAATAGCATCATAAACGGAATTACTCAATTATTGATAACCGAAGATCGATAGGTTGAGACTCTTTTCGGACGAGCCCTGTCACGACCAATCGCCTTAATCGGCCGCCTCTTCCTACTCTACACATCATCTCAAGGATCATCGCGTATGCATTAGCGGCTGTGGAGGTACAGAGACAACGTGCAATTATGGCGCATTACAAGATCCCAATACTACCTTAACCACAATGGAGATAGCGAGAGATTGAATCCCTCACCTCTTATTGCCACCACAATTAAGATAATATCTAATACTTAGTCGTCACTAAGCGTAGGAACAAGTGCATGTAAAGACCATAAAATCCAGGCAATCAATAATCAACACCATTCATCCACATATTCAACCATACTTCGATAATACATAGTGCAAGATACATCACCATCTAGTCGGCCTACCTCGATGGATCACCTCTTTAGCACCGATGGTTCTTGATCAACAACTAGAGAACATGAAGAACGGGGCAAAGCCCCGGTGGCTCTAAACTTACTAGCTGTGTTGTCCCTCTGGCGGCGGATCCCGAAACCCTAGGGCCTTTACAAGTTTATATAGGGCTGTACATCAGAAAGGAAGAGGATCTCGGGAAAAGAGTCCTCGTGCCGATCGGCACAGGTGTTGTGCCGATCGGCACACCTCGTGTCCAGCTCGGTTTCCTCCCTAAGTCGGTTCCGAAGTCCTAGGTAGCTTCCATGTGGGCCTTCCAATCAGTTTTCTTCGAGATCAAGTCTTGTATTGCTCTTTCAAATCTTCGAGTATCTTTTATCTCTTCGTGACGAACATCTCCCAAGATTGGTTCGGATAACTTCCTTCTAGAATAAACTGAATGGTGGGCCAGCTTCGGTGGCCTTGGAGTCCCCTGTGCCGGTCGGCACAGTGCTGTGCCGATCGGCACAGTGGGCCTTTTCTGCTGGTTCTCTTCTCTTTAGGTCCAGATCAGCCTCAATGTCCAGAATGTCGTCCTTTTCATTTGTTTCTGTAATAAAGCTCCAGAACGACATATATACAAATATGGTGGTATTATCAAGGGTTAATGGCCTATAATGATGACATTTATGCTCTAAATAAGACGCAATTGGCATATAAAATGGTATGCTAGAAATCGCTAACAAAAGGCGAAAGGAGAAGGTGACACGTGAAGGTAGTTGCTTGCCAGAGTGGACGACAAGTAGGCAGAACGGATAATGAGTTGACAGAAGTGTACTAGAGGAACAAGTCAACTGGACAACAAGTCAAGGCGACAAATAGCTGAGCATCATTACGAGCAAGGATGCGATCGTAAAAGAGAACATATAAAAGTTTATTACAAAATATCATAAAATACCTATATATAAGTTAATAAATTTATACTATTATCGTTGTGAAAACAATCAGCTCTAGCCGCACAAATGCGCGGGCGGCTATACTAGTTGGGTATTTGAGTGTTTGCCAATGCAACTTCCTATGTAATGACTGTGTCTCACGATTGCTTGTACACACGTCTTCCATCCGTTGGTTTTTGTTTTTTGTCATATATAGGACATTTTTATAAGAGGCAACACTATAATATAGTTACATATTATCATTGGTTCAAGAAAACCTCTAAATTATTATACTAAATGAAAATCGTGTCATAACACTCACCTATCGATAGCAAAATATGGCAGCTACTGTATGTCCCGATGGTCCTTCAGAGTTCTCGATCTATTTTCGTAATCAATTTGCTCGAGATGAGCATTTTTTTTTAGATTACACAGTACAACTCAGACACTCACAACGCACGTACACTCACCCCTATGAACACTCGTACGCAAGCCCTACCTCTATGAGCATCTTCGAAGATTGTGTTGATAAATTCTAGATATTGACGAAGTCACCACTGGCGCCTTGCTGTCGACGGGAGCGTCGCCTACCACTGAAAGCACAAATGCCGTTAAATCTTTGAAAATTCGTTCCCACGAGGAGTCGAACCTAAGACCTTAGGTGCTACTGAAGCTCTTAGAACCACTAGGATACAGGCTCCATCCTCACATGAGCAATTATCTGATAATGTCTGAAGGTTTAAGAAAAGAGTAGTTTGCCAACAGGATTATCAATGGATTAAATACTCAAGATGCCCCAACTCCTTTGCCATCTGTGTCCATCCGGCAATACAGGGGATTAATTGAGCAATGAGAAGGCCTAACAGGCACCTGATCAGGTCAACATATGAAGTCACGATATGACGAGAGGATATGAAGTCACGATCAATTTTTTTGTCCGGTACATAGGTGCTAATCATTGAAGATATTTTCGTCTAAAAAAATCATTGAAGAAGTTATTTGAATAGCCGGGTGGCAATCTTGGCACCCAGTGAGAGCATTTTTAAGAGATTATTAAAAAATTAGCTCTATAAACTTGTTTTTAGAAGCAACTAAAAATTATGCGGGAAAATTTTCCTTCCCTTCTCCAACAGTTCCTCCTTAAAAGTGGATCAAAACACTTATGATTGGGCACGTCAGTATTTGGGGTCACAAAATCATTAAAAATTAATTCTAGTGAAAGAAGAAAGAATAGGGATCCCAATTCTTCTCCTGTTTGTAGCTACAAATGAGGAGAGTTTAGGAGGTATGAAAAAGTTAGGAGTAATTTTGGGGTGATGTTAGAGATGATTTTTTTGATTGAATCACATTATTTTGATTTAAGGAGAGGTTTTAGAATTCTTTTGGAGATGCTCTGACACATTGTTTTATGATGCAGTTAGGTTTGTTTTGGAGAATATTCGTACTACCAAGGTTGTACGACCACGGCGTCCGACTGCCCATCCAATGGCCAGAACGCATGCATGCCGGAGGTTGATAAGGTATCGAACGGCCAGTACACCAGTCGGACGGCTTTACATGCACAAATGTTTGCCCTAGATTTCGCCTAGCAAAATTTTCGCCTTTGATTGAATATGGGAATATTGTGGTTCTGATAGTCTTCTTCCTTTCTACCATTCGTTTCTTGGAATGCTTGATTGACTATGACATCTTGGACCTGCTTTTCTTATTGACTCAAACAGAACAAGTTAATTATCTAGAAGCCACATACGAGCACGACTGGGGATTGGTTGTCAACCTCACTTAATTATCTAGAAGCCACTGTAATACATTAAGTTTTTAACAAAATCGGTGTAACCTTAGGCCAGTCTCAATGGTCATTTCATTGACATTTAATAAGCTACCACATCAGATAAAAAGATGACATGGCAAGAGTTTTAAGAAGAGAGAGAATATTTGCCTTTCATCATAATGAAAGACTCCAAGCACTCTTTCCTAGACAATGAAAGTGAAATGAAAGTGCATTGAGCATATTTTCTTTCATTCTCCACCATTTGATCCAATCCTATGCAGCTTTTTAATGTTTTTGCTATCCTAGTAAACTGTGAAATGAAAATATGCATTGAGAGATGTAGTTTCATTTCACAAAATAAGATTACAAATCTGATGTGGCATATTTGGAAAGTGTGAGATGAAAGCCTCCACTGAGACTGGCCTTAGCCTCCACACAATTTAGCTGGCAATAAGGGTAGAAAGCAACAACAGATTATAACCCAAAAAAGAAAACAGATTGTCACATATCCAGCGTATTTCAGCAGCAACAGCTTCTCTGACAAACAAGTTTCAGCTATGTTATACAGCTTAAAGCCAATCTCAGTAGGGATTTCAAAGATAGTTTCATAAGCATTAAATCTATGCTATATCAGCAATTTTATGAGGAGAGAGGAGAGAGAGTTTCATTAGAATATAGAGAAATTTCATTCCCATAAAACCCAGCTGGCTAGGGCCTCCTTTGGAACGCAGGATTGAAAATTTCCTATGAATAGGAAAATTTCCTATGGAATGGACAGCATAGGAAAGTTTCCTTTGTTTTTCCTACGAGCAATTCCTTTGTTCCAAACGATTGAACAATGCTCAATTTCATAAGAATCAAGTTCCTACATTTTTCCTCCAAAAATCCTTCAATCCAAAGGAGCCCTAACAGTGCACTGAGGTTGGCCTAATCGCCGCAAAATATCAGTCTTTGCGCCGCCAATAACGACGAGGCTGCCAAGTCTACTTGAGCGTACGTCGTGTGAGCTGTTACTGTTGCGTGTCGTCGGCGTTGAGTCCGCTCGCTGTCCGGACCTGAGCACTTGTCGCTCTCCTCCGTCCTTAGCATCGTTTTACTGTAGTACTGCTCTGGGCTTCACCATGATTGAACTAGTTCTCATCCTCATTTGAACTCCCTCCAGATTTCACTCGCTCTTAACAACAAAATTAAGTGCCCGCAAAAGAAAAACTACAACAAAATTAAGGTTGCTGATCCTTGGTCCTCCTGCTCCCATCTTTGGCTATACTCCTATAAAACATGCACAATTAAAAAGCCAAACTATTAATGCAGCCGAGCCGGAACTAAGGATAGACAAGAAGAGCATGTTATGACTGCGTATGGCGTCAGAATATAGCATCAGAGATGCATCATGGATGCTGATGCATATATACACGCAAGATTAATATATCTATGCATTAATTTCATGATTTTCATTGATACGACCACAACCATTCACACAACAAATTGAATTAAGATTGCTGAACACAGGCCCTGTTTCGTCCTCGTTCGGCCATCCTTGGCTATAAAAGCACGCACCAGGAGGAAACTCTAGCAGCACAAAATCATTCATCAGTTAACAATAGCATGGCGGCCATGGCTGAAGCAGTGCTACACAAGCTTCTCAGACATGGCGAAGAAGTAGCAGCGGCACCAGGGGCATTCATCTTGCTATTGTTCCTCGTGCTCCTGCCGCTCCTATTACTTCGCCGCTTATTTGTCACAAAGGATGATGATGATGATGATGACAGGCTGCTAAGCAAGCTCCCGTCGCCGCCGAACAAGCTCCCCGTCTTCGGGCACATGCACCTCATGGGTCCCCTTCCCCACGTCTCCCTCGCCGCGCTCGCCGCCAAGCACGGGCCGGACCTGATGCTCCTCCGCCTCGGCGCCGTGCCCACCGTGATCGCGTCGTCGGCGCGCACCGCCGAGGCCATCCTCCGCACTCACGACCACGTCTTCGCGTCGCGTCCCCGGTCCATGGTCGCCGACATCATCCTGTACGGCTCGTCGGAGTCGTGCTACGCGCCCTATGGCGAGCACTTCCGCAAGGTCAGGAAGCTCCTCACCGTGCACCTGCTCAACTCCAAGAAGGTGACGTCCTACCGCCCGGCGCGGGAGGAGGAGGTGGCGCTGGTGATGGCCAAGCTTAAGCTCGCCGCCGCGGCATCCTCCTCCTCGCGCGCCGCCGTCGTCGACATGACCGAGCTCCTCTACTCCTTCGCCAACGACCTCATCTGCCGAGCCGTCTCCGGCAAGTTCTTCCGGGAGGAAGGCCGCAACAAGATGTTCCGGGAGCTCATCGACACCAACGCCGCGCTCCTCGGAGGATTCAACCTGGAGGACTACTTCCCCAGGCTGGCCAGGCTCGACCTGCTACGCAAGATCATCTGTGCCAAGGCCGTCAAAATCAGCAAGAGGTGGGACCAGCTGCTCCACAAGATCATCGACGACCATGTTACCAGGTTGCGGCGAAGCCACGATAATGAAGACGCAGACGCCGACACCGACTTCATCGACGTCCTTCTCTCTCATCAGGCGGAGTATGGTATCACCATGGACCATATGAAGGCCATGATTGTTGTGAGTACTAGCTAGTAGCGCTGGTTTTTTTTTTTATATATATGTATACACACAGCACGGATGATTGTCCCTCCAACCAATTTTCTGATCTTAATTCACTCATCAGGGCATGTTTGAAGCGGGCACCGAGACGTCGTACCTTGTTCTGGAGGTTGCCATGGCTGAGCTCATGCGGAACCCACACGTCATGGCCAAGCTACAAGATGAGGTGAGGAGGAGCGTTCCCAAAGGCCAAGAAATGGTCACTGAAGATGATGTTACCAACATGACCTACCTCAAGGCTGTCATCAAGGAGACGCTCCGGCTGCACCCTCCGGCACCCCTCCTCATCCCACACCTCTCCATAGATGCCTGCAACATTGACGGCTACACCATCCCAGCTGGGTCACGTGTCATCGTCAATGCATGGGCAATCGGCAGGAACAGCGACTATTGGGAGAATGCAGACGAGTTTGTACCTGACAGATTCATGGATGCCAATGACCTTGATCTCAAGGGGAAAGACTTCCGTTACTTGCCGTTTGGGTCGGGACGGAGGATGTGCCCGGGGATCCACTCAGCGGAAGCCACACTTGAGATTATGCTTGCAAACCTCACGTACCGTTTTGACTGGGAACTGCCAGCAGGGATGAAGAAGGAGGACATCGATATGACAGAGGTGTTTGGATTAACGGTGCACAGGAAGGAGAAGCTCTTCTTGGTCCCAAAGTTGGCGTGAGACACCTTACCTACATCGATCCCGCACAAAGTTGGGCCTTCGTTATATGGTGTGTTGATGAATGCTTACTTGTGCTAATTGTAATGTTCACATGCATGTGTTTTTGTGATATGCACAAGTTGTTGTTGGCCACAATTTACAATAAAATTAATCATGTATTCAGTGTTTATTAAAATTTGTTATACAAATGTTCAAGCGGTTACATATGCATTTGTGTTGCCATATGCCGTTTCAGTTAATATGAATGCAACTTTTTTTTTAAGTGCTTAAACAACTTCTTTTTGGAATGTCGTTGCTAATCCCTTGGATTAAATCCAAACATAAAACATTTTGGTGCTGATCCAAGGACAGATATATCATGTATAGAGGATGGTGATAAAAACTGTGAAACTTTTAGTATTAAGAAGTGAAACGTTTCCTGATGCAATATGGATTTTTCTAATTAAGAAATGGACCTTTTTTTGAACCTTGAACCTTTGCATTTAAGAAATGGAACTTACAATTATTCTGTTATATTGAGACAATATACAAGTCTTCGAAAAAAAATTCAAGCAGTCTATTTGAACGAGTCCATAAAAAAAAAAGAGGATGCAACCTAAGAGGTGGCAGTTTTTCATTAAAAAGAAGAAATAGGCACCCAAATTCGAGAGTATTGGGACTCGAACCTAGGTGGCTAGGGGGTGCAAAACCAACAACCTCCACTACCTAACCAACCGAGACAAGCTCAACTTCCTCAAGTGAGTCTATAATGATCTTCATAATGATTAGGCTGCACTACATGCTAATTAGACAAAGTAGTTTGAAGAAACATTCATATATCGTCGTGGGCAAATTAAAGTGCGGATTTCTTGGCCAAACTATCAGTTATTTGTCTTAACAAGTGGTTAGAGATACGTTAGCTGAGTGGGGCTAGTGCAGGTTCATGTACCATGGGGCACATCCCCCTTGGGCCTTGGTACAAAAACAATTTTTTTTCTTGTCAATACTAGTGTACTTAAAATTAGTTTTTGGAGAAAACATTTTGAAAGTGAGGCACCAGGGCTCCACTCTAACTTCACCACGGGTACGCAAGGTCGACCTAGGTCCGTGGCATGGTACGTTGATGCAAATTTGGGTCTAAAAGTTCTTGCGAAATAATGATTAGTTAGTTTGTGGATATTTTGGGAAAAATTCCTAGTTGACATTATAATTTTGCGCATGACCATAAACTGGCTGGTATCATCGTCAATTTCATCGATCGTCGTCACACTTTTAGGAAAAGGAGGAGGGAAGAAATTTGCAGTGGTTGCAGAAATGAAAGTGAAGTTGAAACTCACACATCAAGAGTCGTGTTCCCACGCGAGACACGCGACGGAAATGTGGACCACGACGTACACTCGAATGGAGGCAACTCATGCGCGCTCTATCACGGTAGCATAGGTGATAAAAAGCCATACATACACATATATTGTAGTACATCCAGGTAACTAGTGACTGAGCAGTCCAGGTGATCGATCATCAATAATCAGTAAGAAGTAATTAGCATGGCTGAAGAAGCGGTGTCGTCGTGGTTGCAGCATCCTCGGCGGCTCATCTTCCATGGCAACGTCGCGCCGCAGGAACCTGTGGTCATCTGTGTCTCCGTTGTCCTTCTCTTAATCCCGCCTCTGGTCGTGCTCGCCCGTTTTGTGGTGTTGAAGAAGAAGAAGCCGAAACAGAGCAGGCAGCTGGTGGAGATGATCCCGTCGCCGCCGCGGCTGCCGGTGATCGGTCACCTGCACCTGCTGGTGGGGTGGGGGTCGAAGAAGCTGCCGCACGTGTCCCTCCGCGACCTGGCCCGCCGCCACGGCCCCGACCTGATGCTCCTCCGCCTCGGCTCGGCGCCGCCCAAGGTCGTCGTCTCCTCGCCGCGCGCCGCCGAGGCCGTCCTCCGCACGCACGACCACGACATGGCGTCGCGGCCCTACAACGCCCTCGCCGACGTGCTGGCCTACGGCCTCCTCGACGTCGGGTTCGCGCCCTACGGCGAGCGGTGGCGCCAGACCAAGAAGCTGCTCGCCGTGCACCTCCTCAGCGCCAGAAAGGTGCGCTCGTTCCGCGGCGCCAGGGAGGCCGAGGCGCGCGCCGCTGTCGCCAAGGCCGCAGCAGCCGCCGCCGGGGACGAAGCTCTGGACGTGAGCTTGCTTCTGAGGGCGTTCAGCAACGACGTGATGTGCCGCGCCGTGTCCGGCAGGTTCTTGTTCGAGGACGGGCGGAACCGGCGGATCCCGGAGCTGACGGACGTGGTGAAGGACGTGTTCGGCGGGTTCAAGCCGCAGGACTACTTCCCGGCGCTGGCGAGGGTGGACGTGATCTCCCGGGCGTCGCTCGCCAAGGCCAAGGACCTCAGGAACCGATGGGACCACCTCTTCGACACGCTCATCGACTCCCATCTTTACAACGACAATGACGCCGCCGAGGAGGAAGAACAAAACGACTTCATCGACGTCATGCTCTCCCTCAGACAAGAGTACGGCCTCACCAGGAACCACATCAAGGCCATCCTCATGGTACGATCGATCCATCGATCATCAGTTACTAGTAGTACTTATTAATCGATCAGTTACTACTTAATATGCTGGCACTGACACGACGTACGTACGTACAGAACATGTTCACCGGCACGGACACGACGTACCTGGTGCTTGAGTTCGCCATGGCCGAGCTCATGCGACACCCCAACGCCTTTCGCAAGCTACAAACAGAGCTGAGGAGCAAGATAAGCAAAAGACAACAGTCCGAGATTCTTACCGAGGACGACGGCCTTAGCACCATGACATATCTGAAGGCCGTGATCAAGGAGACGCTCCGTCTGCACCCGCCCGCACCCCTCTTCCTCCCACACCTCGATGGGGAATCGGCAGGGACCCCAGGTTCTGGGAGGACCCGGAGGAGTTCATGCCGGGGAGGTTCATCGACGGCGGCCATGCCGCAACCGTGGATTACAAGGGCCAAGATTTCAACTACATACCCTTTGGGTCCGGAAGAAGGATTTGTCCCGGGATGAACTTTGGCATAGCTTCCCTTGAGATCATGCTGGCAAACCTCTTGTACCACTTTGATTGGGAGGTGCCGGGCGGTAGGGGAAGAGACGGCATCGACATGACGGAGAAGTTTGGCGTGACGGTGCACCGAAAGGAGAAGCTTGTGCTCATCCCAAAACTCAAGCTATAATTAGTAACCCCTCCCTTGTTGGCATGATTTATAGGCTCATGATAGAAATTGTAAAAAGGCTTGCTTGTCGACAACAACTGGGCATGATTATGCGGCGTTTTTCATATTTTCTTCTTTTTAATACAACATATATAGCCCCTCTGAGACATGTACACACGACACAAGAAGCAACCAAACAAAATAGTACAAAAGAAATTGAGCAGGAACCTGAATGAATGAGTGATTATCCTCCCAATAATAATTAAGCTCTCAGTCAACCAATTAACTGCCGTTGGTTACGGGGTATCCGATGCCGTGTCGCCTGGTCGGGAAGGCGACGAAGAGCAGGCTGCAGAGCACGCCGACGCCGAGTGGCAGGATGTCGAGCACCTCCTCCGTCTCCTTGGCCGGCGCCGGGCAGAAGCATCGCACGACGTTCTTGTCCCTGGCGGCGACGACCCCGAAGACGGCGACGGAGAGCGCGGCGTGCACGAAGTCGATGAAGGCGAGCCTGTACCTGGACGTGTCCGGCGGCGGCGCCGCGCCGGGCGGGTAGTCGAGGAGCCAGAGCCCCCGTGGCGTGGCGACGCCGTAGTAGACGCGGCCGTCGGGCGCCTTGAGGGAGTCGGTGAAGGAGAACAGCACGCAGGATAGGGCCAGCACGGCCAGGAGGCCCCGGGTGAGCAGCGCCGTCGTGGCGTCGCAGGCGCCGTGGTTGGTGAAGGTCGGCGCCAGCAGGTTGAAGGCCAGCAGCGTCCCCGTCGGCAGCAGGTTCGCAAGGTTCGCCGTCGACGTCAGCGCCTGGTACAGCGGTGATCTTGCCGGAGAAGATTCCTGCTTGGGGAGAAGCTGATCTTGCTCCTCTTCTTCTGCAGCCTTGACCTGCTGCTGCTCCGGTTGCTGAGCAGAGGAGGAGACCGCCGTGGCGGGCCTTTGCCTGACGGAGGAGGAAGATGGGGACGACATGACCGCGATCGATCGATCGACCAAGGGCTCCGAAGGAATCAGGCACGATCAGCTGTTGTTATGGTGCAGATCGAGATCACCGTTGCGTGGAAGGGAGCAATCAAGGCGAATGCGTGGCTCGTGTTGCTGCACAATTTTTTTGCTTCGCTTAGGTTCCTGGCATAGGTTGCTTGTACTTGTAGTCCATAGACCTGCTGCTCCTCTGACGATTCATTGTTGCGGAATGCGTCAAGGAATAAACTGGTCTGCTCGACATGATGGCGTGGCGGGAGAGTGCTTCGTTTCCATTTCTGTATGGTTTGGCGCCGACGCGGATTCCTTCAACAGCTAGCTGCTCTCTTTCCCTCCTCACTACTCCAAATGAAATTGCAGCTTAGCCAAGCGTCAGCCTGCTGCCTAAACTATGTTGTTGCCTGTTGCGTCCAGCAACCCATCAATGGCTCGACAAAGACAGCTATCTCCACAACACAACCGTGTCATTGTCGTGTGCCGCAACGTACTGCTCATCATCTCCCTTGCTTCATTGCCTGGTGCTTTCGTCCAAGCCCTCCCCTAACAGGCTAAACACCACATGTGGATGCTCCTAAAAAAACCAAAATTAATGGAACGCAAGCCTGCATTTTCTAACTGCGCATGTAACATCAAATTAATCGAAATGATGGCCATGAATTGTTTATGTCAATGCATTAAAAATGATCAATTTCACAAAAAAAAAATGGCACAAATGTAGTTTCATCAACATCGTCAAACAAGGCTATATATTCATTTTTTTATTCTATCTTCTTTTTTTTTTTAGAAAGAGCGGCAACCTTATATTTTTTTTCTTCTTCTTCTTCTTTCCTGATAAATAGGCAAAAACAGAGTATATGGGCAAGCCCACAAGCCATCAATCAGCCCCATTTCCTTTTGTTGTCGACTGGCACCAAAATTGGGCTCTCCTCCTCCAAACATGGGCTGTGATGGGCCCGAGAATTGTACGTGCGATAATAATCTCTTGGGCCCTGTGTCATGTTTAAACAAATGGGATTTATCCGAGTTAGCATATATCCCCATATAATCTAAAGCATAAACACAATTCATTTCTGCACATCAATTTGTATGCATAACATGTGTTAATGGTTCGAACCCCAACCCGCCAGCAACCATTTCTGCACATCAATTTGTACACATAACTGAAACCAAATTCTGGCCTGAGTGGCCTCTGCTTTAAAACAGTACAAAACCTTAATTATCACAAAGCTTTCAGCACTTCAGGCTGATCACACTACATACCGTGATAGAACAAAAGCATATTCTAGGATGCTGAGATGTTATGTAGGCGTGCCCTACTGCTACACACACGCGCGCGCATCTCTAATACACTCTACTCTTCTGTGAATCCACACATTCTATTCCTGTTCTGTTCGCTTGCCTACTAACTACTGGTATACCAGGTACGTCTCTGGAAATATAACACAAATAATACCGCGTTCTATTCCAGCTTGAAGAGAAATTTTGTTACAAAACATATTGTGGTACTACTACCGTTTGTTGCCCAACATGTTACAGAAGCGTCAAGGTCAGATTTCCCAAGTAGAGTAGAGTACCTAATTAGGTAGGTTACCCAATGAGCACCCGTACATACATTGGTATGTGCATGGAGCCAGTTATACTTAAATGACGGTATAAAGTTAATTAGCTTGATCAACTTTTATCGTCGTATAAAATATATATGGATAGTTATAGATGAAGGTTGAGACATGGTGCATGTTCGCGATGGAGTCAACCATTTCATATGGATGTGATGTTTATCTAAGTCCACTCCGTGTCCATATTCTGTTAACGTTAGACTTCATTACAGTTACCATTGTATATCATACTTTTAAGTATCTAAATTTAGACAGCTTTCTGAAGCTTTATTATAGCATATTTAACTTTCTGATCAATCATTATCTGGTGCATCCGGGTTGTACAAAAGATCAAAAGGAGTACGTGCGTGGGTGCGTGCAGATTCCATACACCAACAGCAAGTTGATCATAGAAGCAGGTCGGCAGCTAATCCTTATATACCAGTACTAAGCAAGACTTTGAAGGCGCAGTTTTGTCCAAAATTAGGTGCAAATTGTTGGAAGAAGTCCAACTCTAGTCCAAGACTTTGAGGACCTAAAAAGAATACAAAATGTGTAAGGAGCCAGCGCTAATTAAACTAGATGTCGATTTGGACCTTAGCTGATCTCAACACTATCTTTTAACGAAAAATCTGGTACGGTTGGACCAACCCTTTATACCTTTGTGCTTCTTGTTACACAATGCTCCGATGAAGTCAACGCACACCAGAACCTGGTCCTCTCCCCCACCACCAGGTTGCATGCATGATAAATTTCTTCTACATATTCTGAAGTATAATACTACTACCTTTATGAATTGATGAAAAGTCACGCAGAATGTAGTTTTTTAGCTCATACAGTACTAAAAAATATGTAACTCAAACTTTCATCTCACCAACGGTAAGTTGAATATTATCTAAACGGACGACAAGCTCCCAAAAAGAGCACCAAAAACCGCGCTCTTACGGCCGCTTGTCTCGGATCTGACGTCCAGGAATGGCTCGCAAAAATAAATCAGGCGCGGGATCCTGGGGTGGTGATGGATGGCGTCATTCCATCCATCCAGAGCCTCCTGGTCTGCACCGCTCGCGCGCTGCCTGCTTGCGAACTTCAATAAATTTGGCAGCCCAAGAAAGAAGAAATCCTCGCTCGCTACCCCCCAGCACACACCACCAGGAAGACGAAGGTCCAAGTCGAAGGCGTGATCAGCACAAAAAGGCGAAAGATTCCATCCAGCACACCAGCATCGATTCCAAATCCCGAGACACCTGTCATGGCCGTGCCGCCCCACGCCATGCCGCCGGAGCAGCACGACGACGACGACGGCGACTTCACCTTCCCCACGCCGCCGCCGCCACAGCAGCAGCTTCGCAAGGACCGGCACCGCGTGGTCCACCGCCTGCCCTGCTCGTCCTCCCCGCCCGTCTGGCTGCTCTCCTCCCCCATCCGCCGCAGCTTCTCCGCCGCCGACTGCGCCGCGTCGCCGTGGCGCGACAGGGCCTTGCTCGGCCGCTGCCGCGGCGGCTGCTCCCCGGCGCTCAGCGACTACGCCGCCGGCTTCTGCGACGGCGAGGAGGAGGAGGAGGAAGAGGAGAGGATGGACAGTCTGTGGGAGGACCTCAACGACGACGACGACGCGACCGCCGGGGACGACGACCTGTTCCTCGACGTGGCGCGGCGCCGGCGTTCCGTCGGCGGCGCGGACGTCGCCGAGCGGGCGCGGAGGGCGGCCAAGGAGCGCGGGGATGCCGCGGTGCTCGGCGCGTCGAGGAGCTCGCGGCGGCGGCCGCCGGGGCTGGTGGTGATGATGCGCGCGCTCAAGAAGATGTTCGTGGCGCACAAGGCCAAGAGCAGAGTGCACAGGGACGAACAGAGCACCGCCTCTGCTTCCGCTGCTTCAGCCTCTCCTTCTCCCTACAAGAAATGGTGATGTCATCTGCACCAACGAAAATATCTTTTTTTGTTTTTTGATGTGAAGAATGGATCACTCCAATAGATACTGTTTGTTGAATCGTGTTTTCCCTGATTGGATAATCTGCTGCACAAATGTAGCTGTGATGCCGATGATCATCGGTTTTCCATGCATGACAGATGACACAAGTTTGTGTAGCGTTGTGTATAGTTTCTTGATCTACCTCTGGTAATTAACTTTGTTCTATTGGTTAGGTTACACATGTTATACTGGCATCGCTGAATATTACTACTGAAGTTGGTCGCATTCCTCTCTCTTAAACATCTTCCTCCTGCAAACTTTGTGGTTTCCTCTTGTGGTTTGCTCCTAATTCTTCTAGTTACTAATATAGCTTTCTTCTATGGTTGGCCTCTTGAGGTAAACAAATACCAATGCTATATATTGTGGTTTCAGACTGAACAGTTCTATTAATCTGATCTGCTGCAAAGTTATAGTTGGATCACAACACGCCAATCTGTTTTTTTCCCCGACAAAGAAAACATGTGCCCGATAATACAACTGCACCTGCGTAATTATCCACAAAGAAGATTGAAATTGCGATACATGTAACAATAACTAACGCAAAATTCTTGTTATCTAGACGTGTACTGCCAAGTTCAAACTACAGATTACGCCTTTCTTGGACGAGACCTCAAGAATTAGGCACAAGTCGTCCTGTGTCATCTACTCATGATTACGGCCGGTTAGGACGAAATGCATTATCAGCCTCGTTTGGACTGTGTGCAGAATCGACAAAGTCGGTTAGGCTGTTTAACTGACAAGCTGTCAAAGTAGTTAGCCATACCAAACCCAAACTAGGTTCTCTCTCTCATTCTTATATTTAGGTCAACTCTCGGGGAGACAAACAAGCACTAATTTGGTAGTTTGCGCAGACAGATTATGCCACCTTGATAGTAACAATAACAATTCTGTCAGAATGTTGCACTGCCACCTGATGCGGAATTTTTCAGAATGTTGCACTTGCATGTGCTAAGGATGTTTTCAATGTGTGAAATGAACTAGTTCTGGTACAGTACCTTGTCTGACGATTTCCATGTCTTATCATTTGTTTTTTAAAAAAAACATAAACTGAATTGCCCAAGCATTAGTTCTGCTCAATCTGCTTCTCAAAACTGTGACGTCAAATTTATGTGGCGTTTCAACGCAAAGTTTGGTGCATTGACATAGTACGTGTCTTGTTTAGTGGTCAAATCAGAAGATGTAATGGGTGTTGTATTTTTTTTTTTTCGGAAGGATTAATGGGTGTTGTATTAGCGTGAGACTAGTACCTCTGTACCTGGTACCATGTGATTCACAATCCCTGAAGATCAGGCAGTACAAGCAAATAGTAACTACGCTGTGCATATGGTGACCACATCTACATGGTAGTATTGACCTTAGAGTATCATTCAGTCTTCTTGACTGCAGTTGTCCACACAGCTCAGAAAAACGAAACTGCATGGTAGTATTACTACCACTTGAGGCAGTAATCCTGAATGGCTGATCCTGTTACAGCAGATGGCATAGTGTTAGTACGTCTGACTCAGATCGAAGGACATTGGTCCTGTTCACATTTTACAGGCTGCAGCAAAGAAGATGTTCTGAAGAAGAAATTGTTCGCCTGCAGTTTTACATTTATTATCTATAAATTACTGTACTACCTTGCAAAAACATACTAAAGCAATGTGCAAAAAGAAACAATATAAAATACCAAACTAGTTTCTGGTTCAGTAAAGTGAGGGGAGATTGTGAATATCTGGTTATAGGATAGACGAAATGGCCGTGATGAATGGCGCCAGATCGAGGGAGCTACATGAACTGTAAAGCAAAGATGAGTTGACGCACAAAATCTCGAAGAAAATTGGTCCTGATTCCATAAATGAGTGATGATGGTTTAGGGACCTGCAGATGAAGTAGTGGTAGTAATAGCAATAGTGAATGCTGAAGGAGACACAATGTCAGGTAGTTATTTTTTTCAGAGTTCAATCTATACGAATACGAGGCTCAGCTTGGTAATCTAATAATTGCATTCAGTAGATAAATTATGTTTGCCTGTCAACATGGCAGTTGAAGTTATCCATCAAACAATTGGTCATCATACAGAATAGCAGAATCACAAAGCTGCCGCGAGACGCGAGACTCGGTTTGGTTCAGCACTTGACTTGGCTGCCAGACTCACAGGTTTTCGCCGACACGTACTACCACTGCTCGGTGTGAACTGGAGTAGTTGCGCTGTATGGATGGTGCGTGCGGTCCGGGCCACGCCAGCTGCATGCAGTCGTGACCCACGAAAACACTCCTTGCTGTAACTGCAGTAAACTTGAGCAGAGAGTCCAAGATGAGGAAAAGATGAACTCTTTCGTCTCGATTGGTCTCCAAATTAAACACTCTTCCATATATTGACCGCGCGCCGCCGATCGAGCACGGATGCCAGGACCCCACCGACGATCGAGACGACCATGGCATCGACATCCATCCTTGCTGCTGCTTCGTGGTCCGACCTTTTGCCGGACCTCGTCGGCCGCGTCATCGCGCTCCTCCCGTTCCCCGCCGATCGCGCTCGCTTCCGCGCCGTCTGCCGCGCGTGGCACTCCGCCGCGAGACTCTACGTGCGCCGCTTGCCATGGATCGTGCTCCCAAACTGCTCCTTCTGCGTCGTCGGAGAAGACAACGACGCCAGCTGCCTGATCCACCGGATGATCCCTGGCCTCCCGGACAATGCCATCTGCCTCGGCGCCGCCGCCGACGGCTGGCTTGCGCTCGACTGCACCGACGATGTGTTCCGACGCATCCCTCCCTGGGAGAAGTCCTTCTTCAACAGCACGCGGGTCAGGCCCAGGCCTGACGTCAAGCACAGGCACGCCTACCTCCTGCACAACCCCTTCTCCGGCGAGACCGTGTCGCTGCCGGAGCTGGACTCCGTCGTCGGCCATGTCGCCGAGACGTTTGAGATCCGCAAGGTGCTCATGCGCTCCAGTAGTCCGGATGACCTCATTGCTGTCACCACCAACAACTGGAACTACAATGTCATCCTGTGCCGCCCCGGGAAGGGAAAGTGCGTGGTGCCTAATAACCTGCGTGTCTTTGATGTTGCGTTCCTTGGAGATAGGCTCTACGGGATCACACCGGAAGAGGAATTGGTCGCCGTCGTCATCGACGAGGACGAGGATGGCAGGCCCACTGTTATCAAATGCAGGCGAGTCATCAAGAAACCATTAGCCGATGGGTGGGAAGACCCATGGAGTTGGATGTACGATGATGACAGTAGCGACGAGGATGACACCGATGGCGACAGCAGCAATGACGACGACGACGATGATGATGGACAGCTATCAGCTAGTAGCAGCGATGAGGAAGAAGAGTCGGATGAGGATGCACCCAACCAAGAGGAAGATAGCTTTATTGGTGATGGACAGGTGCCAAACGGCGAGGATATAGTAGAAGACGAGGAGGTGCCCTATGAACCCAAGGATTACATTCATACAACCCGTCGCCTAGTTAAATTACGGGGCGACGGGGAGTTGCTCATGGTGAAGCAACAAACACAATCACCTCCGTTTACCAACCATTTTACTCGCAAGATCGAGGTCTTCAAGGCAGACATCGATGCGGGCATATGGGTTCCGATCACCGATAATGCACTAGCCAAAGGCGAGGCACTCTTTCTCAGCCGATGCTTCTCTAAGTCCACTCGTGCATATGGAGATATCAAAGACGGTTTCATGTACTCTCTGGACTTAAAAGATGTGTTCGACATGAGATCATTGGCACTTGAGCCTTTTCGCCTGCCAACACAGACCCAACAGGAGGCTCGGGAACTTTTGACATGGCTTTTCCCTCCAGAATTGGTGCTTTAGCTCATACTATGTAGTAAAGCTAGTACCAAAGAGAAGCAGCAAAAACTAGTAAAAAATATGTTTGGTGAATCCATAAGATCAATGGAGGTATTATATATTTTATCGTTCCTCTATTTCTAGTGTATTACTACAATTGTCTCGGCGGAAATTGGCTCTTGGTTTCTGCTAGTAGATTTTTTACGATTCAAAATAAATTCTCTCCTTTGATTATATATGCATCAACTGCAAGAAGTCCGTCGCATCTACTAGCCTTTCTTGGGGTGCTTGGTACATGAATGGATACTTTGCATTTCATGTATTCCCGATCCACTTCGTGGTAGAAGTGAACTTTTTTCCCTTTCACTCCAATTTATACGATAATTACTTGGATAATCAATATTTTTTTAACGCTTTGTAATTGTTACTTGACAGCTAAAATGTTGAGATGCATAGCCTTCACTTTGGAAATTACCTAAACGAGTGAATGGTCAGCTGCACACAAGTTGATATCAGTTTGCTTTATGTACACAAGATTTTTTTTTTTTAAGATAAGAGATGGCCACCCTCTGTCTTTTTTTTTTCGGTAGAAAAAACGGTTCAAAGCGTACATAGTTTACTGATATTTGAAGTAATATAAGAAAACTACACGCATAGGCCAAATGCCTAGCCAAAGTATACATAGTAACACGAACAGATAATTAATATAAAGTTCCTGTGCTGATTAGAACAATCCAGTGACAAGTAAGGCCCACAAGTTCCAACGTGTGTAACTGCTGTCTGATGTTTGGGTTAAAAAGAACCCGCTTCAACACTAGTACCCTGAGTCATCAGAGAAGAAGCAGGATCAGTTTTAGCTCCTGGACCCAGATTCATTTGAACTTGAAAACTTACTTTAGTCATGTTCAATCATCTTGACTGCGCATGCTCTGACAAAGCAATGCTGAATATTTGATCCTATTAGAACGTGTGGTGGATTGAGTGATGAGGACATCACTCCTTCGGATACACACAAGTCACCTCTGCGGGACATGCAAGTTCGAAGCACAAGAGATAGAGTACAACAATCAAATTTATCGGTGAGCTCGTTTCTAATGCTTTGTTTATATAGTTTTGAGAATAAATTACTACCTAATGATTTAATTATTGTTAGGAACCATGGAGATGATGAGGATATAGCTGGAGAGGTGTTTGGAGGCGTGGAGGGCCAACAATGGCGTACAAGTCAAGTTGGAGGCCCAATCCAATTCGGCTTCGAGTCTGTTTCGGAGTCCAGGAGCAGTCTGCACTAAAATGGTTGCCTACGTCGCATACGGGCTCGGTTTTGGACGTTCTTTATATGTACGGAAAGATAATTTGATCACCTTTCCAATGGCACCGGTCTCATGTCAAAATTCGTCTGGAGTCGTCGGGAATCGTCGAAACAAGTTGACGTCCAGAATCTGTCTCGGTGCTGCGCCGCCGTAATTTGGCCTTTGGGCCTTGTATCTTGTTTGAGTCCACTATGGCTGCGCCCAGGGGTCTATGCTCGACCCTAGAGGCTTCATATACAGCAGCCGCCGCACCATTAGGGTTTGGGTTTTGCTTAGATTAATCTGTCATTGAACAGTTTCGCCGCCGTCGGTTTGTGAGACCCCAACTTCGTGAGATTAAGTTGTCATCTGCAATTTGGTTGCATTCTTCTTTGTTCTTGCTTGTGTTCTTCGATTCGCTTGCAGGGATAAGCCTTCTGGGCGAGGTCAACCGTGCATCGCCGGTTGATAACCAGAGAAGACGTGGTGCTGCGATTGCGGGGTTTCGGACGTGTTGTTCGGAAGCCGGATCGACGTGTGTCACATCTTCGACCTAATCGTCGTTTACCACCGAACCTTTCGGAAGATCGGGCACCCTAGTCCACATCAAGTGGTAATCAGAGCTTCAGGTATCCCGTTAGGTTCACCCTTATCCTTGTTTATTTAGATTAATTCGTTCCATCCTAGAGTCCAGAAAATTGCCCTACAAAAATATTTACTTGTTCATCTTCCGCTGTCCTATCACCCTTTGTGCCACTGCAAAATTCGTTTTCAGTTTGCTTTGTTGAGTTCTTGTCCTCTGTCGTGTCTTAGTGTTGCTGATCTGATCTCGTTTAGTCTCGTTGGAGTCTCTTGTGATCTGCAACTTTGCGTTAGTGTGGGCGTCTGTCTTTTGGTTTTCCTGCGTCACAGTCAAAAGATTTCATGTGCGCTAGCATACGGTTTTCTGCGCAAGCAAGAAAATAAAACGAGGTAGCAGATCCTCCTTTTCCTATCCTATTTGTGTCGCTAGAAGAAATATTAAGGAAGGAATAGAAGTCAGGTTCCTAACCTGTTCTCGGGAGAAGTAAGCAAATAGGACATGTACGTTCCAGCTGTCCAATAGGATTCTGTGATCCAATTTCGTCCATTGAAGTGAGCTGTGCACTTGGCCAAATCGTTTTTGTTACGTCTGTGCATTCCATGTTTGTCTAAAACATGCCAACGTGGCTGCCATAGATTTTTGGCACTTGTGTCGATAGCTTCTGCTCCAGATTTGCTTTGTGTTGGTGTTGTATCATTCTTGTGCGGCACTTCTGAAGAAAAAAAAAAAAGAAAGACAAGAACAGCAAAAGGCAAGTGCACATATAGAAGCCGCACAAATAATTGAAAAAAAAAACAGAACAATAGCAAGAAAAAAAAAATTCAGAGTGCTTGCATCCTTTTGAGTCTGAGGTACTGTGGTATATTTTTATCGCTGCTTGGTCTAGGTCCGACGACGGGTTTTAGGCCAGCAACATAGACTTGTACTTTGGACTATTATTCAACTTTGCAATTCTGAGTTCGAAGTTTGCTAATCCTTGCTACTCATATATTTGGCCTACCAAGCTCCATATAAATTCTTCTGAACAACACGGTATTGTCCCTTGCAATCGCCGGATCACACTCCCTCAAGGTATCCTTTGCTTTGCTAGTAAGAACCTTGCAAGAGCTTGGTAAGAAGCTTCCATTTGCTTTTTGAGAGTGTCCAAATTCATATAGTAGTGATAGGAAAATATACTTTTGTGTGTTTTTCTTGTTTGCTACTAACAATGACAGGTGATGATATGAGTACTCTAGCACAACCAGTGCTCAGTTCTCAAATGGAGAAGGCAGAACAAAACCAAGCTAATAATTTGTTTCAGACTTTCTTTGTTGTGATGAATCGACGTTGCCGTGTCATTATTGACAGTGAGACTAGCTACAACCTTGCAAGTTCTGAGTTGGTTGAGAAGCTTTGTTTGACCACACGGCCGCACCCATGTCCGTACTACATCCAATGGGTAAATTCTTACGATAAGATAAAGGTAACTGAAATTGCTCATATCGAATTTTTTATTGGTGCTTACAAAGATAGTGTAGAATTTGATGTAGTACCTATGCAAGCATGTCATTTGTTGCTAGGTAAATTTTGGATTGATACTAATAATGTTTTGCACAATATGACTGCTAATAAATACTCATTTAGACAATATGGCACCAAATTTACTCTTAAATCTATGACTACCGCTGAAATTTTAGAAGAAAATCTCCAAAGGGATGAGAGAAGAAAGAATGAACCTTTTAGAAAAGAATGGACTGGTTTATATGATGCAACACATTCATCTAAATCTGAATTGTTCCAAGACAAACAATTTCCCTTGCCTCTTGTTGGAGCTTATATCTTGCAGGATAAAAGTAAAGAAGAGGACGATGCAAAAGAAAATGAGGTGCTCACAACCTCATGTGAAGGCTCACATTCATTTGATCATGCACCTACTACTCCTGTTGAAGTTGATAGCAAAGGTAATGCCCATGGTGCTACACACACAGATGGTGAGACTTCTCATAATGTGCTGAATATTTCCGCGAATAAAGCTATTATAGAGCAACATCTAGTGGAACCTTCTCTTGATTTACCTTTGTCACAAGTTGATCTTCCTGCTGTTCCTTGTGATAAAGAGGAGTTGTGTGTTGATGCTTCACTTATACCTTTGCCACAACTAGTGAATGTGAATGATATTTCTGTTTTTGATTCACCTACTTGTGCTGAAATTAAACACTTGTTGCCCTTTACATGTGAAAATGATGAGCTGAAATTGTTGTCTTCTCTAAACACTTTGGGTTATATTGAATTTGATGTTCTTTGTGATCTAAGTTTTGTAGAGAGGAGAATATTTTCTCAATCTGAATTGCCTTTGTTGTCTAGAAACATTTTTCATGCCATGGGCAAATATGATCATAGAGGTGTGTTTATGGTTCATAGAGTTTACATTTGTTCAGATCTAATGGAACCTTTTGCTGTGCAAAAATGTAATCAACTAGTTCGCTGCATAAACATTGAACATGTCTTGTCAAGTGTCTCTAGTTTTTCTTTTAAGAAACAGGATCAATCACAAGAAGGGGAGTATTGGGGGTTGTCACCACACAATACCACAATTGCTGCATGTGCCTCCACAAAGATGAAAAACTTTAACTTGCACTTGATCAAACCGAGGTCGGTTTGCTGTCAAGAAGGGGAGAATGATGAGAGTATGAAACCTCCGGATACAACCATTGAAGGTGAGTATAAGGTGAGTACATTCATAGAATTGAGTCCACATTTTGATGGAGAAGGTAAGCTTGAGTCGAGGGCGACTCAAATTCAAGAGGGGGAGGATGATGAGGACATCACTCCTTCGGATACACACAAGTCACCTCTGCGGGACATGCAAGTTCGAAGCACAAGAGATAGAGTACAACAATCAAATTTATCGGTGAGCTCGTTTCTAATGCTTTGTTTATATAGTTTTGAGAATAAATTACTACCTAATGATTTAATTATTGTTAGGAACCATGGAGATGATGAGGATATAGCTGGAGAGGTGTTTGGAGGCGTGGAGGGCCAACAATGGCGTACAAGTCAAGTTGGAGGCCCAATCCAATTCGGCTTCGAGTCTGTTTCGGAGTCCAGGAGCAGTCTGCACTAAAATGGTTGCCTACGTCGCATACGGGCTCGGTTTTGGACGTTCTTTATATGTACGGAAAGATAATTTGATCACCTTTCCAATGGCACCGGTCTCATGTCAAAATTCGTCTGGAGTCGTCGGGAATCGTCGAAACAAGTTGACGTCCAGAATCTGTCTCGGTGCTGCGCCGCCGTAATTTGGCCTTTGGGCCTTGTATCTTGTTTGAGTCCACTATGGCTGCGCCCAGGGGTCTATGCTCGACCCTAGAGGCTTCATATACAGCAGCCGCCGCACCATTAGGGTTTGGGTTTTGCTTAGATTATTCTGTCAAGAACAGTTTCGCCGTTCATCGGTTTGTGAGACCCCAACTTGTGAGTTTAATCATATATCTGCAATTTGGTTGCATTCTTTCTTGTTCTTGCTTGTGTTCTTCGATTCGCAGGCAAGGATTAGCCTTCTCGGCGAGGTCGATCGTGCAATATCGGTCGATAACCAGAGGAGAAGTGGTGCTGCGATTGCGGGGTTCGGAACGTGTTGTTCGGAAGCCGGATCGATTTGTGTCAATTCTCCGCCAAATCGTTGTTTATCTGAACCTTTCGGAAGATCGGGAACCCTAGTTCACATCATTGAGGGTTGCGGTTAGGTCGAACTGACGGACACTCGAAATTTACTAGGTGCAACGAAGAAGGTGCCTTGAAAAGAAGATCGCGATGTCTCTATCACTCCCATTGGCAGCATGGAAAGGCTGAAGGTAGAGCTGAACATGAGTGAAGCGACGATCTTATGAATGTGAAGCCGACTGAGCACGCAGCAGAGCATGATAGCCGGAGGCCATGCATGATCAATTGCAGAGCATGATAGCCTCGCCAAAGAACAGAAAAAAAGAAAAGCAGATGAGGGAGCTCCGTCAACGAGATTGCATTGGGCATGCAGAGCAGAGATTGGCTTGGAGTCCAATATGAATTAGACCCAGCTGGCCACACAGGCACCGAACGTGTCCGACTCGATCCCACACACACCACCGCAAGGATCGAGTTTCAGTCGTCTCCGGACACCAGAATCTGGCAACATATTAGTACTTGACCGTCTCTTGCCCCCAACAGAATCTGCACGCGACGACGATCGATGACAACGGCGTGGTCCAACCTCCGGCAAGACCTCCTCGGCCGGATCATCGCGCGCCTCCCCTTCCGCGCCGACCGCGCCCGCTTCCGCGCCGTCTGCCGGACATGGCACTCCGCCGCCGCGCGCAAGCACGCAATAAGCCAGCTCCCGTGGATCGTGTTCCCGGACTGCTCCTTCTGCACCGTCGGCGATGACGGCGCCTTCTTCCACCACCAGATCCTACCTGGAGTCCCCGAGAACGCGACCTGCCTCGGCGCCGCCGCCGACGGCTGGCTCGCGCTCGACTGCACCGATGATGCGTTCCGGCGCACCCCTTACATGGACAAGTTCACGTTCCTCGGACCCAGGCCTGACGTCAAGCACAGGCACGCCTACCTGCTGCACAACCCCTTCTCCGGCGAGACGGTGCCGCTGTCGGAGCTGGACTCCATCGTCGGCCATGTCGCTCAGACGTTTGAGATCCGCAAGGTGCTCATGCGCTCCGGTTCTCCTGACGACCTCGTCGCCGTCATCACCAACAACTGGAACTACAATGTCATCCTGTGCCGTCCCGGGAAGGGAAAGTGCGTGGTGCCTTACCTGCGTGTCTTCGATGTCGCCTTCCTTGGAGATCGGCTCTACGGGATCACACCCGAAGAGGAATTGGTCGCCGTCGACCTCGCCGAGGACCACGATGGCAGGCCAACTGTTGTCACCAAATGTAGGCGAGTCATCAAGCAACAATTAGCTTATGGTGCGGAAGACCAATGGAGTTGGATGTACGATGACAGCAGCGTCGAGGATGACAGTGATTATTACGACAGCGATGATGACGGAGAGCTATCAGCAGGTATTAGCGAGGAGGAAGAAGGGTCTCATGATGAGGATGATGCACCCAGCCAAGAGGATGATAGCTTCAATGGTGATGGCATGGTCCCAGACGGAATGGAAATAGTGCAAGACGAGGAGGTTCCATATGAACCCAACGATTTCATTGTGACAACCCGTCGCCTAGTCAAATCACAAAGCCATGGGGAGTTGCTCATGGTGAAGCACCAGAGACAAACACCTCCATTTACCAATGGTTATACTCGCAAGGTCGAGGTCTTCAAGGCAGACATCAACGCAGGAACATGGGTCCCGATCACTGACGGTGCAGTAGGCAAAGGCGAGGCACTCTTTCTCAGCCGATCCTTCAGCAACTATAATATTGCGTACGGAGACATCAAAGAGGGTCACATTTATTTTATGGATATGCTAGAACAAGTGTTCGACACTGGATCTTGGACTCCAAGGCCATCAAGCTTGCCACAACGGATGAAATGGGAGATCCCTGAGTTGCTGACATGGCTCTTCCCTCCAAAACTGGTGGTCTGAAGTATAAACATTTTTTTTTGTACAACTGCCTCTTTTTGTTTAGGTGCATCTGTAAGGAGGAGGCACCATAGTGTATTACTATATTTTCCTCAAACAAATTAGCTTCTAATAATTTTATTTTAAGAAGAAGTTCATTTTACTACCTTCAAGTATATGTGTTGTTCACATAACCCTCTAAACTAAATTTTGGTCCAATTTAGTCCCCTGAACTATATAGATTGGTTCAATTCACCCACTGGCGAATTTGTTCTTTAATGTTTCTCTTTGTATGGGTTGTGTTTGAAGTTTAAATTTTGTAGGATGGTAGATGTCATCATACTCTATGCTAGAATTCTTTTTTCTAGAATTGTTTATAAAATTTTCTTGAATTATTCTATCTCACATGTCAAATTTGTATTCCACACCTTCCAACCTACAAAAATGTAACAAACAATTCTTTAAATATTTTTCTAACATACAATATGTTTCAACGTATAATCTCACAAAAAATTACTCACAAACATGATGTGTATCTAGAGAAACAAAAAGGAAAATTTTCATAAGGGAGTGAAATACCTCGACTTTTCAGAACAGGTTCGAGTCAAATAGCAATGATTCGAAGCACTTCTTTTTCCTTTACACTATTTTGGAAACCTAAGGAACCAGTCCAAATAGTTTGGAGGAGTAAAGCGGAACAAATTTAGATTAGAGGTTAAGAGAATAACGAAGATACTTGAGGATAGTAAAATGACTTCTACCTTCATTTTACATTGTTTTACCAAGATAAGTTTTAGGGTAAAGATAGTGCGCTAAGCACCACTGCTGTAGTGTTTGGCACGCACTACTGTGGTGCATGTCATCTTGATGCATTCCGATCTTGGCTACTTCAGTGTTGAAGCAAGTTTTCATGTTTAATTCGATAACCAATATTTTTAGTTTCAATTAAAATTTAGTAATGTAGTTACTTGCTGTATAAAAAGCTGACATGCACAACTTCACTTTGGATATACTAGAGCAAGTGTTCGACACTGGATCTTGGACTCCAAGGCCATCAAGCTTGCCACAACGGATGAAATGAGAGATCCCTGAGTTGATGACATGGCTCTTCCCTCCAAAACTGGTTGTGAAGTATAAAATTTTTTTTTGTACAACTGCCTCTTTCTGTTTAGGTGCATTTGTAAGGAGGAGGAACCATCGTGTATTACTATATTTTCCTCATACAATTCGATTCTAATAATTTTATTTTACATTATTTTATCAAAATAAGGTTTAGGGTAAATATATGCGCGAAGCACCATTGTCGTCACAGAGTCTTTGCCACTGCTGGGTGCATGGCATCGTGATGCATTCCTGATCTTGGATATACTTGTTTTGGAGAAAATTGTCATGTTTGATTTTATAACCAACATTTATTATTACTTAAACTTTATCAATGTTATTACTTGCCGGCTAAAATGCTGACGTGCACAACTTCACTTTGGAATAACCTAACCTTGTGCCATTAGATTGTTATACAAGTTTCACGAACATACATTATAATGTCCCTCTGAAATTTATCTCACCGTGCATCCATAATGCTGGAATCGAGATGGGGATATCAACAAAGATTGTTGGCAGCGTCGATGTGGGTGTTGGTGGGGTGGCAGGGCTCGGTGCCGGTTGAGTGGCGATGCATGTGTGGTTGCCACTGACAGGGTGGTGGAGGCCAACACGGAGGGACATGTGGGCATTGTATGACTACATGCCGATGTACTGAAAGTTCTTGTACTTCATTGAAATAAAAGAAGGGCTTTATCCGCAGTGGTACGTGGACAAACAGCTAAAGAGATACATGCGGTAGGGCGTCGTATGGTGCAACAAGTGCAATTGGAAGGCAAAAGGTGCAAGCAGCAGGCTGACCTATATAGTTGCTTCTTATTTTATTTGCTCCATATACTTGTTACTTTCATGTTGAATTATTAGCTATTTGTAATGTTACTTTTGTGTTAATTACTAACAATATTTGATGTTGCTCGACTTCATTCTACGTCTCTTCATTGATTAATTGCGATTTGCCTTGTCAATTTACTCTATTTATTGTGTACTATTTGTCGTGTTTACTTCAACAACCGTCTATTTGATTTAGTTGCTTGTATCAAGTTTTGCATCATGTGGGGTCTAAGATTTTCAATTGATCGTAGAGAATATTTCTTGCAATATGTGGGGATGAACAAATCATCTGAATGCCCATTTTTCTAATTTTTTGATGATATCTATCTGAAAATTGGTATTATCAGCCTACTTTTGCCTTTAAAAAGGTAAGGTAAGCATATATGGTTGATCCACAAGTGCAAAGAACTAGCGAGTTTAATGGTTCTATGCAATAGAAAAATAATAACAATTGTTCACTTAACAAACAAACATCTAAATAACTAGTGGTATATTATAGACGTGTTGAATACTCTTACAAGTAACCTGGCATATATATAACAAGGGCCACAACCTTTTCATGTTAATACTCTTTGATTAGAAGTATCTTTAAAATATCAACCTTTATCTGATATTCTAAATATTATGAAATGTACAATATTCTAAACATTCTAGAAGCTTTTGTTTGTAAGATAAGAGAATCTCCAAGAGATCGTCATAAAATTAGGCCCATAAACTTGTTTGTAGAAGAAACTACAAAATTATGAGGGGCAATTTCCCCCTCCTCCAATAGTTTCCCCCTAAAAGTGGATCAAAACACTTTGATTGGCCATATCAGCATTTGATGCCACAAAACATTTATTTGATTGGAAGAAGAAGGAATGGGGGGTCCCAATTCTTTCCTGTTTGTAACTACAAATGAGGGGAGTGTAGAGGGCAGGAAAAAGTTGAGGGTAGTTTTGGGATGCTGTTAGAGATGATTTTTTTTATTGAACCCTATTATTTTGATTTAAGAGGAGTTTATGGAGCTTTTTTTTATACACTCTAATACATCGCTAGCTTTACCCTATGTGTAACCCTTTATAAAATTATCTTTATCAAAGGATTGATAAGTTTATGATTATATACACACATCGGTTAGATCTTTCTCAGCCGAGGGATCCATTCACAGGAGGCCTCAGAGGTTGATTGTTGGCATGGCCTTTCTCCCTCCTACGGTGTTCGTCCGCGGCACCAGGTAGGCCAGCTCGAGCTCGAACGTCATCGAGATGCATGGCTGATGCTGCCATCGTGCTGTTCAATTGGGAAGGCGAGACCGAGCCGCGGAGGGAGAGAGAGAGAGAGAGAGAGAGAGAGAGAGAGAGAGAGAGAGAGAGATGTGCGTGGGATTTCCATCCAGCTTAAGTACATACTCTTTGGAGTCTTTGACGAGGAGTCGCCTTGTCTCCCAAACTTACACGGGAAAATATTCGATGGAATCATGAAAACCCTCTCAAAAGTATATTTAGAAGTTTTTAAAAATTATGAAACTTGGCATACGAGTAGAGGACATAGTGATAAACATGCACACAAAATTTCAGATCCAAATTCAACTTCTACTAAAAGATACATAAATAATAATCATGAAGAAAGAGGAGGAAAAGAACAAATCATGATGGGCTCGCTCTGTTTTTCTTTGAAACATTTAACGAGTAGTGGAATCAGTACATAGATAGTAATGCTGCTGCTAATTGACTCATTGCTGGTTGGCTTAACCATGACAAAAATGCATAAATGTTTTACAATAGTAGTGTAGCATACACAATGGTTTCAGTCTAGTGAATTTGCTCGGTTCAGATGGGGAGCTTGCATACTGACGGTGAAATTACTACAATTATTCCTTACTAATTATTACTGCAGCTGCTTGCCACTTAATTTGTGACTAGACCAAACTCGAATGAATTTATTTTGTTCATGCACTCGTGACAAACATGCATATGAAAGAGAACAAAAGCTAGGACTTCTGCTTATCGAGTAATTAACTAGAGTTGCTAGTACGAAAACTGCACTTCTGTCTGCTGCCATCTCCTTTCTCTACTATGAAGCTAACGAAAATCGTTTTGCTAGCTTAGCACGGTACCTACTACCTATCACCATCACAGCTCTCACACGTAATGCTTGCACCATGGCATTGATGCAAGGCCAATAAATTCAGAAAAAAAAATGCACGAAATGCATCGGCTTGCAGGTTCAAAATGCTTTGCAAATATTTTCTTGGAAATTCAAAATTGGGCTGTTACAAAAAAAAAAAACTCGCCCTGGTGACATTAGACATTTTAAAGAAAATGTAATGCAATCACTAAAAAACAGAGGGGAGAGCCAAAACAAAATTTATCCCATCTTACTGATGCATCTTATATAGACAAAAGTAAGCATCTAAACAAAAGAAAAATATTCATGCTCTAGACCACAATTTGGGAGGGGAAGAGCCAAGTAAGCACTCCGAGGCCTCCCTTCGTATCCGTT